>NW_023612233.1:0-89704 GCF_013339725.1 Rhipicephalus microplus
CCCATGTTTTTTATAAACACCATTCAATTTGATATAAAAGTTGTGAGCGTTATGTAAAGGAAAATGAATTCATGTTAATCAATGCTCTCTTATAATGTACTGATATGAATGCAACTAACTGAATATGAAACGATCATTTTTGCTCGAGAATTTAGAGTTATGAACACTATCGCACTTGCCAGCTGCATCTTGTCCAAAACAGCGGCAAGATAGGCTAGTTTCTGTAGGTGAGTAGTAATGAGCAGTGCAAAGTAACAACAAGAAACACCAGTAACAACAGTATGGGGCAAGCACAGACTGCCAACTGTATAAATTATTACACAAAAGTTCGCCTGAATATCAGTCAGACAACTTGTGCAAATGAAGGTCCAGTTGGGCATGAGCAAGTTAAGAAATCAACAATGCCTGCTTTCACTAACAGGACCCTCATTCACATAAAGTATGCAGCGATAGGCCCCTACCGAGGTACGTCACAGCATCATGTCACTGGCACATGTAAAAGGTGTGGCTGGAAAACACTCCCGCTGGTGGCTCAGCCCGGTACAGTCGTGCGGTGTTTGGGGCAAGTTTTAATTTTTCAAAGCTTACACTTCACGCTACAATGTCGACATTAGCTGTAGTATGTGTCAGCAAACATCCAGCTGTGTGGTAAACTGTGTGGTAAAATATTTGCCACGCTGTCCGTTTATCTTGAAGAAGTGAACACACGTGGTGGCCTGTGCGAGCAACAGCGGTATAGTCTTCAAAAATGTGCACTGTTGATTGCGGCATGTAGTGTGCATTGAAAGGTATTGAGAATATCGGTTCAACTGAGAATACTGTGTGTGGTGTGTGCAGTGTCAATAACAATGTGTCTTGTTTGCGAAGACGTTAGCACTCATGGCAGGGACCGGTCGATGAAAAAACTTGATTCGACATTTTAGCCAAGGTAAATATGCACTTGACGCGACCATCTGCGAGTGGGTACATCTCGGTGTTTGCGCTGTGTGCAGAAAAAATTTGCAAGGTCTCCCAGCTAGAAGATACCATTTGCTGAAGCTGCATGTATGAATCGCCCCGACGAGTACGCAAGCTCAATAAAGGTATAACTCGTTTTATCGAAGGTCTCATATTTCTTCATGTAATAAGCAGAGATTCTTGTTTCACATATACTCAGTACCTTTACCTCTCGATATTCATGATGTGACAATGCAAACAACAAATTTTTGTGTTAGGTCCTAAGGGAGCAATGTAAATATACAAATAAGTTGTAGGTGTCACATGCAGCGATGTAACTGCACAAAAGATTACGTATATATTAGGCTACAGCTTTAGAATCGCATACATCTCAGTGGTCTATCAGGAACGTCACAAACGACTTCCTTGCCAACTAGCCCTTGCACAGAGGGAATTGCTGGCACTGTGCTCGAAGTGATGTCACACTATTCGCAAACATAGAGAGGTTTCTTACTTAGGCAACATTTTGCACAATATATTTTTTAGATGCAAGACTGTACTCATCCACATTGATCATAATGATGTCTTTTGTTGTTACATTGTGCTGTGAGTTACTAGGCATTTAGTCACCATGATCTTTAAAAGCTAATTTCAGTGTTCTCTCTCATATTGCTGACAACTGTGTTGTTGCATAAATTGGGCAAAAAAGCAACACAGAAAGGCTGTCACAATAAATACACCAACATGGGTATTCTGCAAACAAAAGTCGGCACTGGTCCTGTCATTACCCGTCTTCCTTCTCTCTTTGCCTTGTTTGTGCTGAAACAGCCAAGCACCTGATGAGTTAGATGAGAAATATTAACGCATCAAAACTATAAGTGCTTGCATCAGCAACTACACAACAGCGTGATAACCGCACCCCTGCCACACAGCAGCGTAACATATTTTGAACATGCTGGCAGTGTATTATTTTATAAAAAGCAACTCTGGCAGATTACAAAATCCCACATTGTGCATGCAAGTTTTCTTCAAAGTCAGGCGTACAATGTAGGTGCTGGCCGGTACATTATTAGTTACAAGCAAAGGCGTCTTGCAGGTACACATGCAGATTGCACGAACACCTCTCTCTCTCTCTACACTAGGCACACACATCATATATTTCAACAAGCACACGCCACTGTTTAGGGGCATAATAACGCTCTACCGTGAACGTATGCTAATCAACCCACTTAGGCGGTTGGCTAGGTGAATCGAGCCATGTTACAAATTGTATCGCCCGCGAATGTAAACAAAATGCTGCTTTGCATCAAATGGCACTGCAGGCTTCGTTTAATCAACAACGTAGCAAGCGCCGTGTGCGCCTTCCTCACTACATTGCACATATGATAAAATCGATCACCATACACATGCATGTTGCCGCAGTTGTCTCGAATTAGCTCCAGTAAGACCGCGCCGATGCACCACGGCTCTGCTGGCGTTAGCGTTGTCAAAGCGAATCGTCAACCGCACTCGCAAAGGCACGTAAGGTTGCCGTTTCACGACGCCTCGTTCGAGTGCAGAAACACACACTTGCACTGAGTGGCATACTTGGTCTACATAAAAAAGTGTCCCCCTTACCTTTAGTTTCTTTCACACTGTTCTGAGGGAAGCGACCACAGGCGTCAGTCGTCACCTCGGAGTCCTTCAAGCGCCCGCCCAACCCGCCGATTCCTTGGACGACTCGCACTTGATCCGCACTCGAACAACCGCGGGAATAGGGCGCAATCTTAGCACATCACACGAACGAGGAACGGCGCTTCCTTGCGTAAATTTAACATTTTGTGCTCTCGTGTGTAGCAGCGCGAACACATGAGAAACGCACCCAAACGGCATGCCCACAGAAACAAAGAAGACAAAACAACATGTGGCTTTAACGGTGAATGGATTTGACTTGGATATCTGTGTGAGGAAAAAAAAACATCTGTCACTGCTATAAAACCGGAAAAAAATGTATGTTATTTGGCAAAATAACTTTAAAAGTGATTAACGGTTATTCAAAAAACAAGTTACAAGTTATGAATATTTTCGCAGGTCTTTGTTTTGTTTTTGTTCTAGCAGACGACAGCCTCCTACTGCTTCAACGACAGACGTAGTGCGGTTTCACGTTCGGTGCGTGTCGCCGACGCAAAGCTCTACAGTAGTGATATCAGAGTTATCAATTCTCAATGAATCATAGGATGGCTACAAAGCAGTAACATTTTGACATAGTGCAGTACGCAATCTTTCAAGGTATGACATTTCTTTGCTCTAAAGCAAATCGAAGCAAGCCGGCCGGCACAATCAGCTGATGTCGCCACTACGCGAGGCATGGTCGTGCGCAATAGCGTCGCGCCCCGCACTCGATTTGTCATCAAGCGATAGAGCTATTAAGTGGAATACAGCTAGATGCAGGGATTAATGGCGTATCACTCTAATTCCCTGTGGTGGCCGACTCAATCGCAAGAGAGCCCCGGAAAGCAACCTTCAACTGCTCAAGCTTGTGTGTGGGTGTAAAAATACTTGTTTTCATCCGCGGCGGGGAAGCAATCTATAGTTGAAAGACATGCGAAAAGCATGTGACGTATATACAATCCCAAAACATATGCACACAACAATAGATACGATCGCATATCGTACATAAATATGCAAACACATAGCGTGTGAAAAGCGAATTTATATACAAAACTTGAACTCACGCCACTCACCAGCGCGAATAGCTCAGCAAGGGAACTTTAAGGAACTGAACCGCGAGGTAAACTTCCTGCATGAATCCCCACAAGCATGGGCGTTCGGAGAAGTTGGATGAAACAATTAAATCTGGTAAGCAATCAACAAGTGTAACCTGCAAGAAGGAACGGATTACAGGATGGGAATTGTCTCGAAAAAAGAAGAATCGGGACACTATTTGCCATAGATAAAGGTGTTTTAGTCCTAACCCACCCTCACTAACTAGCTTGAATATATTATCACGACGCATGGGCTCAAAAGTCGAAGACCATATGAAAGTAGCGAAAATCCGATGAAAGCGTTGTATATAGAATCTTGCGCAATAAATAAGTTGCAATACATAGTAAAGTTTTGTCGCTAAGAAAGTATTGCAAGCTTCAGCTCTCCCAAATATTGAAAGTCGATAGGGCACAAATGTCTGGGCCTGTCGTTCAAGCTTAGGGACACGTTCTTTCCAGTAATGCGCACTGAATCTATATGCATGCAATGGTACACCGAGGTATGTTGGAGGTGTTCTTGTCCAATTAATCCCTGTGCGATGATGTTTATTAGAACAGAGGAGTCGCAACGAGGTCGCGACGGAAAAGGGGCGAACAGCAAGTCTGGCAAAGGCGGCACAGGTTCTCGCGCAATCAGAGCACGGGCTTCTCGTTGTCTTCCGAAGGCGCATACGCGTTGGTGCGTATTCTCCACTACAATACCCCCGGGGTGAAGGGTAGCCATCCTGGCGACTCAGGGAGTAGGCACAATGAGGGGGTCGTAGTAGGGCTTGAGACGGTCGACGTGTACGGTCTCGCGTCCTCGACGGCGCAAATCTGGTGATTGTGTTAATGGCTCGATGACGTAATTCACCGGGGAGGTCGCGTCAATGACACGGTAGGGACCATGGTACCGAGCCAGAAGTTTAGAAGACAGGCCAGGAACGTGCGGGGGCACCCAAAGCCACACAAGGGAGCCAGCACGAAATGTAGGAGCTATGCGGTGAGCGTCGTCGTGTCGAGTCTTTTGTAGGCCTTGAGCCTCACTTGTCAGAGACCGAGCCAACTGACGGCAGTCTTCAGCGTATCTGGTGACTTCCGAAAGCGGGGAGCACTCAGATGCATCAGGGCGATACGGTAGTATAGTGTCGAGTGGGTGGGAAGGTTCGCTGGCCGTACAATAGAAAGAACGGGGAAAAACCGGTAGTCGCTTGCGTCGCGGTGTTATAAGCGAAGGTAACAAAGGGCAATACAGCGTCCCAGTTAGTGTGGTCGGAGGAGGTGTACATCCTCAGCATGTCGCCAAGTGTGCGGTTGAACCGCTCAGTAAGACCATTTGTCTGTGGATGGTATGCGGTAGATTTCCGGTGGATAATGTTGCATTCAGCGAGGATAGCTTGGATGACCTCCGACTAGGAACACTCGACCCCTATCACTGAGTAATTCCCGCGGAGCACCATGGCGTAGAATGAAGCTGCGGAGAATGAAGAGTGAAACTTCGTGGGCGGTCGCTGCCGGTAGAGCTGCAGTCTCAGCGTAGCGTGTCAGATGATCGACTCCGACAATAATCCACCGGTTTCCAGAGATACTATATGGGAGGGGGCCATAGAGGTCTATACCCACGCGGTCGAATGGGCGAGCCGGGCACGGGAGCGGCTGTAACATGCCAGTAAGGTGCCGCGGAGGTGTCTTGTTCTGTTGGCAAGTGGTGCAAGACTGAACGTATTTCTGCACAAAGTGATACATTCCTCGCCAGTAATAGCGCTGGCGCAGCCTTTCGTAGGTTTTCAGGACACCTGCGTGAGCACTTTGGGGATCTGCATGGAAATTCATGCAGATGTCAGAGCGCATATGAGTTGGGACAGCAAGGAGCCACTTCCGACCACCAGGCATGTAGTTACGGCGGTACAGAATGTTGTCTCGTAAGGAAAAGTGGGCTGCTTGCCGGCGTAGCGCTCTCGTGGAAGGGACAGCAGACGGATCGGTAAGGTAGTCGACTAACAAGGCAAGGTGTGGGTCTTTACGCTGCTCCGAAAGCATGTCAGTCGTGTCGAGCGGTGACAAGGTGGTAAAAGGGGAATACAGAGAAGCCACATCTGGTGTTAATGGCGATCGCGAAAGTGCATCGGCATCCGCATGCTTGCGACCAGAACGATATACGACACGGATGTCGTATTCTTGCAATCGAAGTGCCCAACGCCCCAGGCGTCCGGACGGGTCTTTCAAGGTGGACAGCCAACATAGAGCGTGGTGGTCTGTGACCACGTCGAAAGGACGGCCGTAAAGGTACGGGCGAAACTTCTTCAACGCCCAGATTATGGCCAAACACTCCTTCTCTGTCACGGAGTAATTCAATTCAGCCTTCTTGAGAGCGCGACTTGCATAGGCGACTACGTATTCAGCTTGGGTGCCTTTCCGTTGTGCCAAAACTGCACCAAGACCGATGCCACTTGCATCGGTGTGAATTTCTGTGGCCGCAGCAGGGTCGAAGTGACGAAGAATAGGTGGTGAGGTCAGCAGGCGGCGGAGCTGGCGAAATGCGTCGTCACATGCAGGTGACCATGCAGATATGCCTTTGCTGTTGGAAAGCAGACTCGTGAGAGGTGCGATGATGGACGCGAAGTTGCGCACGAAGCGACGAAAGTAGGAGCAGAGACCGACGAAACTTCTTAGGGCTTTCAGAGATGTGGGCAACGGAAAGTCAGCGACAGCTCGAAGCTTATCGGGATCCGGAAGAACACCGTCTCTGGTGATGACATGTCCCAAGATGGTTAGTTTTCGTGCTGCGAAGTGGCACTTCTTGGAGTTAAGTTGTAGGCCTGCAGAAGTTAGACACGTCAGAATCTCGTGGAGGCGAGCAAGATGTGTTGGGAAATCAGATGAAAAGACTACGATGTCGTCCAGGTAACATAAGCAGGTTTTCCACTTGTGGGCACGCAAGATGGTGTCGATCATGCGCTCAAATGTGGCAGGCGCGTTGCAGAGCCCAAATGGCATGACTTTGAACTCATATAGGCCATCCGGCGTTACAAAGGCTGTTTTAGGGCGATCACATTCAGCCATTGGCACCTGCCAATACCCACAACGCAGATCCAAAGATGTAAAGTACTCGGCGCCTTGTAAACAGTCAAGAGCATCGTCTATTCGTGGTAGCGGGTAGACATCTTTTTTCGTAATATTGTTTAAGCGGCGATAGTCCACGCAAAATCGTACGGTGCCATCTTTTTTCTTGACCAGAACCACAGATGATGACCAAGCGCTTTGAGAAGGCTGTATGACTCCACGTTTAAGCATGTCATCTACTTGCTCCGTAATGACGCGGCGCTCTTCAGCGGAAACGCGGTAAGGACGCTGTCGCAGAGGCGAATGTGAGCCGGTGTCAATAGTATGAGCGATAGTCGTGGTGCGGCCCAAAGCAGGTTCTTGAAAGTCGAAAAAAGAACGAAACTTGTTAAGGAGAGCAACAAGTTGGCGGCGATGCGAGAGGGGAAGGTCTGCGTCAATAGCATTGTCGAAGGCTGACGAACTTGATGGCTCAGACGCATGAGTGATTGCAGCAATGTGACATGGCGTTTCGTCGGGAAGAATAATATCATCGATATGGTCGACAGGTTGCACATATCCTAACGTTTCACCACGAAGTAAGCCAATGGGGTAGTTGCAGTGGTTGGTGACCAGCATTACGGTTAAACCAGACGCAATTGTAAGAACAGCAAATGGGAGAACGATGCCCTTGCGTTCAGTAAAAACCGGAGATGGCGTAAACACCACCGTGCCGTCAGGTTGCGCCAGACATGAAAGGCTAATAGGGACCGAAGCTTCAGGAGGCAAGGTGATGTCGTCATCAGCGATGACTTTGCAGAGCAGAGGAGAGCGGTCGGGTGGTGGAAATTCACATGTTGGCACAAGGGACACTTCGGCACGGGAACAATCGATGATAGCTTCATGACGTGATAAGAAATCCTAACCCAGGATAAGGTCATGAGAGCAAGATGGTAGAACAAAAACTGTACGACGTACAAAACGTCTCGGATGACGACGCGCGCCGTACACACAGCCGAGGGATGAATGCGTTGCGCGCTAGCCGTGGACAGCACCAAGCCACTGAGAGATGTGGTCACTTTCTTCAGTTTCTTACAAAAGTTTGCGTTCATCACAGAAACGGCGGCCCCGGTATCAATTAACGCTAATGTGGCGACTCCCTCAACATCGACATCAACAACATTTTGCGGCGAAAATGGAGGCCTTGGGAATTGCGCACAAGTTGCAGTTCTTGCCTCCGGAACTGCACTGATTAGTTTCCCTCCTCGAGAGGTGGTCGACGACGCATAGGCGATGGCGATCGGCGACGAGGTGATGGGAAACGAGCAGTCGATGGGTGGCGATCCGAGTCGGAGTGCCTCTGTTCATATGCAGACGTGGTGGTCTGCTGCGGTGCGTAGGTAGGAGCTCCGAAGTATGCGTGCGCAGGCGTGGGACGGCGGCGGCAGAAGCGTGCAATGTGGCCAGCGATGCCACACGCGAAGCAGATGGGACGATTGTCTCGGGTGCGCCACTCATTAGATGGACGGAAAAAGCGAGGTGGGGGCCTGTAGACTGGAGGCGAGGCCGGAGGAGGTGGAGCCGATAAGGCGACTGGATGCGGTGGGGGCCGCGCGACCACAGCTGCGTAGCTGAGAGGTGAAGGCGGCGCAGTTGGTGCGTAGCCAGCAGTTGAGAGATCAGATGGCACCGAAGTGCACGGGTAAGAGGCCGGAACTGTAGGGAGTGCATTGCAAATTTCAGTGCGTATGGCCTGCTGCATATTCGAAGGGAGGCTTGTCGTGGGCGCGTCACTATGCGGCAGCAGGGAAAGCTGTCGGGCGACTTCCTCCCTGATGAAGTCTTTAATCTGGTTCGACAGAGTTCCTTGGTGAACGTTGCCATTGGCGAGTGCGACGGCCGAGATCGAATCTGGTGATGGAACACTCTGTCGGGCGATGGAACGCTGACGACGCAATTCATCGAAGCTCTGGCACAGGCTTACGAGGACCTGCCACCGTGGTCGGGCTCTTCGCCAGCAACATCTGGAATGCGCCATCCTCGATGCCTTTGAGAATATGTCGAATTTTCTCTTCTTCAGGCATGGATGAGTTAACACGCCTGCAGAGGTCGAGCACATCCTCAATATAGCTAGTAAAGGTCTCACCAGGTTGCTGGGCTCGGTGGCGCAGACGCTGGTCAGCGCGGAGCTTGCGGACCTCTGGTCGGCCGAACGCTTCGGTCACGAGGGTCTTGAAGGTGGACCAGCTGGCGATGGCGGTTTCGCGGTTGGTGAACCATAGCTTGGCGACGTCAGCCAAGTAAAAGATGACATAGGCAAGCTTGGAGTCGTTGTCCCATTTGTTGCTGGCACTCACGCGTTCGTACAAGGAGAGCCAGTCTTCGACGTCTTGCTCACCACTGCCGCTGAAGATTGGTGGGTCCCGCTGACGGGTAGCACCGGGGCAGGTCGACGGGGCAGCCGATGGTGCTGGCTGTGCTGGGATGGGCTGGTTGGCGACTGCGTCAGTCATGTTGTACGGTAGTCTTTCGGCCAACTTGCGAGAGCGGAGCTCCAGGTCTGCTTGGGGATCTCAGCAGCCTCCACCAAATGCGATGATGTTTATTAGAACAGAGGAGTCGCAACGAGGTCGCGACGGAAAATGGGCGAACAGCAAGTCTGGCAAAGGCGGCACAGGTTCTCGCGCAATCAGAGCACGGGCTTCTCGTTGTCTTCCGAAGGCGCATACGCGTTGGTGCGTATGCTCCACTACACCTGCAAAGTAGTTCGGTGTGCTACCCCACAAGCCAAACCACAGTCCTAAACTTTTAGAGGCATTTTAGAGGCATTCCTTAAAGTTCGCTTCTCTGTAGAATACCTGTACTCAGTAACGCGCAAGGTGCTTTATAAGGACCTACTGAGTACACTCTTCCCACCTCCATTGTACCGTTCACTGTACGCCAATCTTCCTGGTCACGATGTGTTGAAGCGAGTGCGCAAAATGTACATTCCACCGAATTCAAAAACATTCTTCTATAAACTTCACTCTGAAACATTGGCGGTAAACACATGGTTAGAAAGAAAAGGTATTTTCATTCCGTCTGTTAACTGCCGTCTATGTGATGTGCCGGAAACGATTGAACATTGCTTTGTTAGCTGCAAAGATGCCTGACTATTTTGGGATGTCCTTCAGCGAGCACTGAAAAAACGTTTTGTCACAAATTCTCACACAATACGTTATCTTCTGCCAGCAACACTTGATGAAGTACCATATGATATGTTTTTCCTCATGGGTTTGCACAGCTTGTGGAAGACATGAATGCAAGACCGCAATGCAGAGCCCACCACCTCCTCAAGCGCACACTTCATTCAAATGGCTATCCACCTAAAAAACATCTACGACGAGCTAGACTTTAGACCGGACTGGTACTCCGTCTTAGAGAACTGTTTGACCTCACCCCTTTTTTGTTTGTATAACACGATCTCAAGAACTCTTCATGTGAGGAACTCACGCTGTGTTAGCCATTTAGTGTTTATGAGCAATGCTTGAGCGCTTACTTTGGCGATTTGATTATACTTTTGTTCGCTTGATATTGTCTTTATTGCCCAAGTACTTTAATAAATACCATGAAAAAAAAAGCGCGAATAGCTCAGCAAGCTAACGCACTCAATTTACGTACGCGAGCACAACTAGGTGGCGCAGGTACGAGTCCCGCCAAGTCTAATTTTTTTTCAACGTTTTTATTGTACTGCTATCTTTTCTAATGGCTTAGGTTCTAAAACAAAATAAAAGCAATATTGCGTTCAAGTACGTATGTGGGACTGTGTTTTTTGCGCAACAGTTATTAGTATTTTTATTTTCATTATTAATTTTTTTATTTATTTCATAATATAACAAAAAAGGACTAAGGGGAACATTTGGTCTGCTTGATTGTGAAGGGACTCGAGAAGTGAGAAAACTCAAACCAAAAAATTTATTTGAGAAAAAACTGAGCGTTTCACAGCCGGACCAGTTTCTTCAAGGGTAGGCCCTAGGTATGCGCGAGACTTGCTATATAACTCATCTCAAGCTGTGGCAGTTGAGGGAAGGCAGTATCACCGAGAAGCAGTTCCAAATTATATTTTGGTGGATGTTTTTTGATTCCTCCAAAATAAGGGCTGCACAATTATGATCGAGCCAAACCAAGAATTGCGGGCACGAAGTGAGACATAAAATGAATACTGTTGATTGTTTGAAAAATTGCCCTTAATAAAAGGAAGAGTTATGCAGAGCTACGTAGCTTACCTCGCAGTAGGAATTTTATATATACATATAGATAATTTAAAATGGACAATGTTGCACACACAGACATTGGTTAAATTTCTTTGCAGCACAGTTGAAGCATCAATGTAGAACTGAAGCATCAAGAGAAGCTCATGCGTCCTCACTTTATTGCGCTTTACATAGCTTTTATGTGTCCATGCAGCCATGACATGATATATTTTAAAGCATTTGTTTAACCTATAATCTTCTTATTCATTAAAGCTGGCCCATAAGTTGTGTCTTATGTAGCACTACAATTGAAGCGTAATCTGCATGGTGGTTTGAAACAATGCTTTTGAAAATCTCAAAACGACCCAGCTCTATACACGACCATCCGTGCATCAATGATAAGCACCATTATGTGTTTGTACATATCAGTTGTGATCTCATACTTAATTATTTTTCTAACCACTCCCTCTGCCCCTACCTCGTTTCTGTCGTGAAGCTGTGGCAAGTTGTGTATAGCTGTATTAATATCGTAGGAGCACATACTATCAATAAAAAATTATTTTTATGCTAATTGCAATTAGTTTTCATAGATTTTCATTTCTTTTGTCGGTGCTCAGGAGAGCTAAGCTCATGGTCGATATTTTAAAATGACATTTCTCTTTGCCAATGTTAATGAGAACAATTTAATTAATATTGACAAAATCATTCACATTGAATTTAGTTCTCATTATTATTGTTTCTACCAAAAAACGAGCCCTTGACGTTATGCTTTTTTGTTTATTTGTTTTCGTGTGACAGCATGCAAGTAAAATGACAGTTATTGTCATTCCTTGTGAATGACACATTTTCTGTGTGACAGACTTTAGCACCTGGTCATCTGCAGAAGTTGTATTCATTCTGGAAAAGGGCGAACAGCGGTGACTGACAACACAGACTAGCCTGCGTTATTCTTTTGTACTATATATGTCACTTTGCATTCATTTATAACTTTATAGAGCTCGGATTTTCTGCTGAAAATGTGACAACAACTGTAGAGTTTCCACATTTTTGCAACAATTCACATGCCTTTCATACACTATTACACCTTACAAAATCTGTATATTTCCGTAAGACCTTACATTCTGCATTTTCCTTATGAAAGCTTCTGTACACTCCATACACTTTCCTTATCCTTCCATATCTTCCATCATGAACTCTCCGTATGCTCCATAAGTTTCCTTATCTTTCCTTATCCTTCCATTTACTCCATAAAAAGCTTTCCGTATATGCCATACAGTTTCCTTATCTTTCCGTATACTCCATAAAAAGCTTTCCGTATACGCCATACAATTTCCTTATCCTTCCTTATACTCCATAAGAAGCTTTCCGTAAATGCCATACAACTTCCGTATATTTCCGTAAAACTCCTATAATGAGGCGTTTTAGAGTTGCACTCTTTTATAAAACAGGAGAGCGGTCACGACACGTTAAGTGGTAATGGCGGAATCAGCCTGAGTCGCCAGCCAACCAAACGTCGTCTTCTTCACCGACTGAGTCATACCCCCTGCCCTTCTGAGTAGCATTCATCTTCTTCACTACATTTTCCTCCCCTCCGGAAAAGAGCCATCCTGGCGACTCATGGGCAGGAGACAATAGAGGGATCGTAATATGGTTTTAGGCGGTCTATGTGGACGGTCTCACGTCCACGGCGTCGTTGATCATGGGGCTGTTCAAGCGGCTCCACGATGTAATTGACGGGTGAAGTTTGTTTAACCACACGGTAAGGTCCGTCATACTTGTACATCAGTTTCGTTGAGAGACCAGGGCTCGTTGAAGGGATGCGAAGCCAGACAAGGTCATCCGATGCATAAGAAGCCGGAGGCGTCGGGCTATCGCGGTGGTGTTTCTGGCGTTGCTGTTCAGCACTTGTGAAGGAGCGGGCAAGCTGACGACACTCTTCCGCGTATTTAGCAGCTTGTGACATCGTCGTCGACTCAGCAACATCCGGGTGGTAAGGAAGGATGGTGTCTAGCGTGCAAGAGGGCTCGCGACCATAAAAGAGGAAATATGGCGAGAAACCAGTGATTGTCTGGACAGCGGTATTATGCGCGTAGGTTACAAAAGGGAGAATACTGTCCCAATTGGTGTGATCGGTTGCGACGTACATCGACAGCATATCTCCTAATGTACGATTGAATCTTTCTGTAATGCCATTTGTTTGAGGATGATACGCGGTGGTGGTGCGATGAATGACTTGGCATTCCTCGAGAAGCGATTCGACAGCGTCCGACAAAAACACACGCCCTCGGTCACTCAGGAGTTTACGTGGTGCACCGTGACGTAAAATGATCTGATGCAGTATGAAACGACCGACGTCGCTGGCTGACGCAGAAGAGAGTGGTGAAGTTTCTGCGTAGCGCGTAAGGTGATCGATAGCGACGATTACCCAGCGATTTCCAGCCGGTGTAATCGGAAGAGGTCCATACAGATCAATACCAACACGGTCAAACGGTCGGGCAGGACAAGGTAAGGGTTGTAGTGGAGCTGGAGAAGTTGGAGTGGGATTCTTCCGGCGTTGACAAGCGAGACAGGAACGTACGTAGCGACGGACGAAGCGATACATTCCACGCCAGTAGTAGCGGTGGGACAGGCGGGTGTAGGTTTTTAACACTCCAGCATGGGCGCATTGTGGGTCGGCGTAAAAGGAGGCGCATATGTCTGAGCGGAGACTTCTGGGAATGACTAGAAGCCATTGGCGTCCTTCGGAGAGATAATTACGTCTGTATAGCAAACCATCTTTGATAACGAAGTGCTGTATTTGACGGCGCATACCTCTAGGGATATTTTGCGAGGGAGTTCGATTCAACAAGTTGATAAGTGAAGCGATCCAAGGATCTTTTCGTTGCTCCTGTCGCATGTCACTGACACTAAGTGCAGATACGTCGGGGGCAGGTGAAGACGGTGGCTTGTAACTACATCGTAGAGGTGATCGGGACAACGCGTCTGCGTCGGAATGTTTTCGGCCAGATCGGTAAACGACGTGGATGTCGTACTCTTGTAGCCGAAGCGCCCAACGGGCAAGCCGGCTGGTGGGATCTTTTAACGAGGAGAGCCAACATAATGCATGATGATCTGTAACCACGCTGAATGGGCGCCCGTAAAGATATGGTCGAAACTTGTCTATGGCCCATATGATGGCTAGACACTCTTTTTCGGTGACTGAATAGTTGGCTTCTGCTTTTGTGAGTGCACGGCTGGCGTAAGAGACGACGTACTCATCAAATCCAGGTTTACGCTGGGCGAGCACAGCACCTAGGCCAACTCCGCTAGCATCCGTGTGTATTTCCGTCGGGGCAAGAGGATCAAAATGTCGCAGTATAGGAGGTGACGTAAGAAGGTGGCGTAGTGTGGCAAATGCATCATCACAAGCTGACGACCAACTAGAAAGGTCTTTGTTGCCGGCAAGAAGGTCAGTCAAGGGCGATATGATGGAGGCGAAGTTGCGAATAAAACGCCGAAAATATCAACATAAACCGAGGAAGCTGCGAAGTTCTTTTAAGGTCTTCGGCTTGGGAAATTCGGCAACGGCACGGAGTTTTGTCGGATCAGGAAGAATGCCATCTCTAGATACAACATGGCCCAAAATTAGGAGTTGTCGAGCGCCGAAGCAGCACTTCTTCAAGTTGAGCTGTAGACCGGCGGCGGTGAGGCAAGTAAGCACTGTCTCGAGCCGCTGAAGATGCGTTGAAAAGTCGCTTGAAAATATTACAACATCGTCTAAATAGCACAGACATGTCTGCCATTTCAGGCCACGGAGGATGTTGTCAATCATGCGCTCGAAAGTGGCAGGCGCATTGCAGAGCCCAAATGGCATGACGTTAAATTCATATAAGCCATCAGGGGTAACAAAAGCCGTCTTGGGGCGATCAGCCTCAGCCATGGGAACCTGCCAATAACCTGAACGCAGATCTAGTGACGAGAAGAACTCCGCGCCTTGTAAGCAGTCAAGGGCATCGTCTATGCGAGGTAGCGGGTAAACATCTTTGCGCGTGATCTTATTCAACCGGCGGTAATCGACGCAGAATCTTATTGAGCCATCCTTTTTCTTGACTAGAACAACTGGGGAGGCCCACGGGCTGTTAGAGGGCTCAATAACACCTCGCTTCAACATGTCGTCAACTTGTTCCGCGATTATGCGACGCTCAGATGCCGATACCCGATACGGACGCTGACGTAAAGGAGCGTGAAGGCCAGTGTCGATTTCGTGAGATACAGTGGAAGCACGGCCCAAAGTCAGTTGCTGGTGGTCGAAGCTGGCACGGAAACGCTCGAGGAGGGCGATGATGTCGGTGCGCTGCTGGGCCGTAAGGTTGGGGTCGATGCAGCGCGAAATTGCGTCGGTGAATGATGGGGAAGAGGATGACGCGCAGCAATCAACAGCATCAATAGGTAGCGTAGTCGAGTGGTCAGGAACTACACGTGCACTCGAGGGATCAATGTCATCGGCAAAGCCCAGGCACTCTCCGCACAGTAACTTGGAAGGCGAGGGAAACGGATTTGATACATAAATTGCACGTGATCCACCGTGAATATTCAGAACGGCGAAAGGAATCAGGAAGCACTTGCGGCGAACAGCGGTTACAGAAGGCGTAAAAAGAACACTTGAGCCACTAGAGACGTCACAGGAAAGCGGAACTAGGGCGGACGAGAACGGGGGTATCGAAGTGTCGGCGGCAACGAAAACTTTTGCAGGTGAAAGGGACGAGTCGAGTGAAGCAGCGTCGCATAACGGCGCGAACTCCACTTCCGCGCGAGCACAGTCGATGACGGCATGATAAGTGCAGAGAAAGTCCCAGCCTAATATAATGTCATGCGAACACTGCGGGAGCACTACGAACTCGACGACATATATATTGTCAGCAATAACGACACGTGCTGTGCATGCAGCAAAAGGGCGAATTTGTTGCTCGCTCGCAGTGCTTAAAACGAAGTCATGTAGAGGCATTGTGACTTTTTTTAGTCGACGGCAAAGTTTTTCAGTCATTACAGACACTGCGGCGCCAGTATCGACCAATGCAAAAACAGGTATACCTTCAACTGAGACAGCAACGACGTTGGACGGCGAAAAACAAGGTCTTGTGGAGTTCGAAAGATCCGCAGTTCTTGCCCCCGGAACCGCGGCTCCTAGTTTTCCTCAGGGACAGGGCGAGGTCGACGGAGCATAGGGGAAAGGGAACGGCATTGAGGTGAAGGCGACCGGTGTCTGTTGAAGTTCCGGCGAGGTGAAAATGTGTCCATGGTGGTAGTCTCGCCATATACAGCCGGCTCCGGTCGTGGGGGTAAATCATAATTGTTGGGCCTGACGTCGTCACGCAGGAAAAACTCACGCCGTCAACAAAATCGTGCCACGTGACCCGCAATTCCACAGGCGAAGCATATGGGGCGGTTGTCTTGAGTGCGCCAAGGGTTCTGAAAGCGTCGAGGTGGTGGTCGGGAGAAAGGACGGGCAGCCTGGTACATAGGCTCAGTTGGTACGACAAAGGGACGCGTGGACGTAGGCGTTCGCGACAGGTGGACGTCGGGTTCCGTTAAGTGCTTCGGCATAGGTCAATGGAGCAGCCACAGGTGGTGCGTGAGCTGTTGGTAGCGCCTCGGACACTTGCTCCTGGACTACTCGCTGTATTGATGGCGCTAAAGTAGATGGGGCACTTTCGGAGGTATAAGGCACGAGGGACAACTGGCGTGCGACCTCCTCTCGTACAAATTGCTTGATCTCGAGAAGCAAAGTGTTGTGATCTATAGAGCCAGCCGACGTTAAAGCGGAGATTGTTGCACATGGCGCGGCGGCACGACGAGTGGTGTCACGCTGTTTCCAAAGCTCATCATAGCTCTGACACAGTTGGATCACTTCCGCTACCGTTTGCGGGCTTTTGGCGACAAGCATCTGAAATGCGTCGTCAGTCACGCCTTTCAAGATGTGTTTGATCTTCTCGGCTTCTGTCATGACCGAGTTGACACGCCGGCAAAGGTCGACCACATCTTCGATATAACTGGTGTAATGCTCACCATTCTGCTGAGCCCTGGTACGCAAGCGCTGTTCGGCCCGTAGTTTGCGAAGTGCTGGACGGCCAAACAAGTCCGCAAACGCCGTTCGGAAGGCCGACCAGGTGGGGAGGTCTCTCTCGTGATTACGGTACCGCAGACTGGCGACGTCGGTCAAATAAAATTGGACGACAGTAAGCTTGTGTGCATCGTCCCACTTGTTGTGCTTGCTCACCCGGTCGTATTCGTCGAGCCAGTCTTCCGCGTCTTTGTCATCGGTTCCACTGAAGGTAGGTGGATCGCGTTGCCGAAAGGAGCCAAGACAGACAGGAGCTGCAGTAGTTGGAGCCGAGGCGGCCGCCTTCTGATCATCGTCCGTGGACATCGTAGCAACTGGAGGCAACATACGTTTTCGCAGTTCCAGGATTAGGCGTTACCCAGCACCTCCACCAATTATAATGAGGCGTTTTAGAGTTGCACTCTTTTATAAAACAGGAGAGCGGTCACGACACGTTAAGTGGTAATGGCGGAATCAGCCTGAGTCGCCAGCCAACCAAACGTCGTCTTCTTCACCGACTGAGTCATACCCCCTGCCCTTCTGAGTAGCATTCATCTTATTCACTACACTCCATATATTTTCCGTATGTAGCATAAGGAAATGTTACGGAGTCCATATATTTTCTGTAAGATTTCTTACGGAACGTTTCAGTAGGGACAACAGGCTGTGGCATATCAACTGGTGACGTTTCGGCTAGTCGTTTTGAGTTAGCAACCTCATCCCCCGGCAGGGGTCTCTTCACTGTCCCCCGATTTTCCACTTCCATAGCTGCACTCTCCTGTACGCGAGCAGACGCCTCTTGCATCGCTTTCTGTAGGTATTGCACTGCTGGTGCCTGTGTCCACTGCCGTTGGTCGTTTCTAAGTGCGCGTTCCATCTCTGCAATTCTGTTTTCCATTCTTTTATTCAAGTCTCCCTGTCACTGAACCAGCGCTGCTAACTCCCTCTCTCGAGCGGTTTTGTTCTGGGAGGCCGTGCTTGACAAGCTCAGCTTTTTGTTGGTGTCGTGTGCGCAGCTGTTGGTACTGGATGCTCGTCCACCATCTTGGCCGCCCCCGCGCTCTGGCAATGGCGGAAAGGAACTCGACCGGTCCCTGCTTTTCCTTGTGCCTTCTTTACCCCTCGGTGACCGCTCCGTAGCTTTCGAGGACTGCTTATTGTTGCCAGCTTCGCTCTCTCTTTCGATGCTCTGCTGCCGGCCTGTCGGTGGCTTGCGAGCCAGGCGAAACTTGCAGTTCCGGCTCCCTGTGTGATGCGCACCATGGCACATGATGCAGTTCGGCGTGCATGTAGGTGGCTCTCCTTCTGGCCGGGCAGGATGGTCCTTCCCGCAACGGTGACATAGGTTGCCCTTCGGACGATAGCAAACGCCCGCTCGATGTCCAACTCGTCTGCAGTTGTAGCAGGTCTCGACTAAATTTCTGTACGGGATCACAGCGTACAGACAGTTCCAGTAAGTAATCTGCCGGTGTATGCGTTTTCCCCCGAACGTAATCTGAATCGCCTTTGACTTTCCCAGAGGTCTCGCGTCCAGAATGTCTATGCCTTAATTATTCTTCAGGAATCCCGCCCGAACTTCTTCCACTGAGCATCCATCATAAGCATTGTAAATAACTCCCCGCACGGAGTTCTCCAACGTCACCACGAACGCCAAAACCAGCAGGTCACGATCACCGAGCTTGAGCGTCTTCACAGTCGCATATGCCCTACTGCGATTTATGCACGGTGTGCTCACCGTCAACGTGTTGTTTGTGCCATTAACCCACACAATGTCTTCTTCCGCGGCAATCGTACTCGTTAGACGCGCTGCTGCTCTCAGTGCACATCCCAGTTCTCTCGCTGTCACAACACTCAAGTCCCAGTTCTGGGACCTGTACACAATCTTGAAATTCGTGGCTAGCAACTTGAGAAACGGTCCACGTTTCTTCCATACCGGTGCTTTCCCCCACTTGACTTGCTGCGCTCCATGCGTCTTGCGCCCGTCGCTGCCGGCCTGCGTCTCGCAAGGCTTACTCTTGGCGTTGTCGCCATGCTGAGTCTTCTTAAATCGGTCCTGTGCCTTCAGCACTGGAGCCCACTCTCCCGCTTCAAAATCCTCGGGTGTTATAGTCTCCCCTTCGATGTAGTATTCCATCTTCAGCTAAACAAGGCCCACGGTCACCGGGTGCAAGTCAAACGCCCGGCGACGCGGCCCTGGCTCTGCCTAGGAGATAGGCCTAGCCTTGCCACCGCGGGGTTGATAGGAAAATCTCGGAAACTCCAAAAACGGGGACAAACGTGCCTAAACGAGTGGTGTCCGTAGGTACAGGGCAACCTCCAGCAGACGAGCCTAGTGACAGCAAGTCCAGAAAAAAGCGCGTCTGCGGAAAGTCGGTCACCGGGCCGGAGCTCATACGAAACACGTCCGCATAGCGTCTCACTCCAGCCGCCTTCTCCACGTTCTCTCGGAATTCCCTTCCTTTTCACTGGCAGGTTTTCGTTGAAAATCTTCTCAGTGATCACTTTCTCATATACTTCACCACCCCTCTTTCCCAACACAGTCGGAAACAACGAGTCGTTCACACTAACTGGGAAGCATTCCGTAATAACCTTTTGTCTGACTCGTTTAAAACTTACGACGACTTGACAGCGCGGATCTCCGCAGCAATGACATCCTGTAGTCACCGCACTCGTTTTCAGCTCCCCATTCCTGACCCTGATCCTCACTTCCTCCGCTTATGGCGACGTCATCAACGTTTGAAACGCGCTCTCCACTCCCAGCCACACAACGTTCAACTTTCCTTCCGAATAGATGCTCTGCGGGCTGAAATTATCGCTTACGGCACTTTTCTCGAGCACTCTCGTCGGAACACGCTGTGTGACGGCCTTGACTCCGCACTGCACTGGCGCACTACATGGTCTCTGTTTTAGTCTCTCTTAGGTACCAAGCCTGCCGTTGCTCCCACGCTAGATAAAGCTCTCGCTCAAGGGACACCATCTGATGTGTTTGAAAATTTCAAATCTTTGTATCTCCCACCCCCGCTCACACCTTCCTACCAAGATTACTGGGGCGAAGCTAACCCAGACCTGGACCGCCCATTCATGCTCAGGGAGCTGGAAGCTGCCTTAGCCACCTAATCCACCCGCTCGGCACCCGGTGAGGACGAGATAACATACGCTACACTACGTAATCTCCCCGACAACGCGAAGGAATTTCTTTTACACACATTCAACGAAGCATGGAACAGCGGCTGTTTTCCAAGCTCTTGAACATCATCTCTAATTTGCATGATTCCGAAGCCGGGCAAACCTCCATCGCTCTCTAACCTTCGCCCTATCTCTTAGACGTCATGCATTGGCAAGACTCCAGAGCGAATGGCCTTGACTCGACTGTCTGATTTTATTGAGGCGGAAAAGTTTTTCCCTCCTTCTCTTTTTTGCTTCCGACGCCACGTTTGTGCGCAGGACATGTTCCTTGTTCTTCAGCATACTTTTCTTTCACCTTCTCGTAGTCAGATCCATGCGCTTGTAACCGTCGATGTACGGAAGGCATTCGATGGCGTGAGTCATGACGACATACCCGCTCAGCTCTCCTCCCTGTCATGTGGCTCCTGCTTGTATTATTACAACCGATCATTTCTTTCCAATCGAGTTACTCGCTTTAGAGTCAATACTAACCCACACTTCCTCACCAGCGGTACTCCTCAAGGTTGCGTACTATCTCCTCCTCTGTTTAATTTGGCTACGGCCCCCCTTGCCTCCCAACTGTCCCAAATACCTGACCTCCACCATATTTTTTATGCAGACAACGTCACTCTCTGGTGTACGTCTGGATGTCCCGGCCACGTGCAGGATACTTTGCAACGTGGCCTGGACCTTATCGCTTCCTTTCTCGCTACTGCTGGCCTGTCCTCTGCACCAGAGAAATGTGAGCTACTTTTGCTAAACGGTCTGCGTACCAGAACTCCCACAATAACCTCATCTCTCTACATCTTTCTAGCCCTCTCATCTCCAGTATTCAGCAATGCAAAGTTCTTGAATTCCCTTTGCACGCGACAAAGAACGCGCAGGCCCTACATCACGCTGTGAGGACTTGTCACTCGGTGACCCACCTCCTGCGACGCGTTTTCACTCGGCAGTGGGGTTCCACGAGGCTCATGCGTGCCGGGTTGCACATGCGCTTGCCCTTAAAAAGTTCTTGTACTTTGTACCCTACGTTCATTTCACCCAAACGCAACTCAACACAATCAAAAGATCTCTATTAGGCCTCTACGAGGCAGCTCTAAACCTCCCTGTCACTACCTCTACCACTAAGTTCTTTGCCACAGGCTCTTCCATCCATTACGTTCTCTTATTTCTCTGCATCACGACTCTCAGATTGCCTGTCTTTCCCTCACTCGTCAAGGCCAATGGCTAGTAGCCCAGGCCGGTATCCCGCACAATCCCGTATCCGTTCCCACCTTGCCTTCTGCTGCTACCACCACTGCTTCCAACCTTCGCATCCTTCCCCTTCCATCCAATATGTCTCCCGTTCTTCACGCCGGCCAGCGTCATGCGGCAGTGCAGCATCATTCTCCTCCTCTCTCTACACAGGGAGTAGCCTACACGAATGCCTCATACATGAGTCCTCGGGGCTCGTGTGGCTACGTTATCTACCATTCACACCTTTCGGAACCTGACACGCACACCAGTGGGCCATACTTACACCCGCCAAATGTACTTTCGCTCGAGGTCCTTTCCATGGTCCACGCCATGCGGTCATTTTCCTCCCTCCCTTCTCTCCTAGTACACGATTTACTCCGACTCTCACGTCACCATCCGTCACATAACGAACAACACATTGCCCCCTGCTATTCAACAGGAGGTAGAGCGAGTGGTCTCTGCTCTTCAACCCTCCACTGTCTTCCTCCGCTGTGTTCCTGGGCATTCGGGAATTAACGTCAATGAGCTAGCTCATCAGCTTGCGCGCGATATATTGCACCGAGCATCGTTCATTCCCTGGCCCACACCTTCGGAAGACAGTGAGAGCTCCGCGAATAACGATGGGCAGATCTCCTTGCGTCACACTATCAAGGAGGTATATCTCCACCTCCGGCTCGACAAGCGTATTTACCCTCCCCCTCATCCATCACTCACTGCGCTCGAGGCTCAAACTCTACGGCACATCCAAGTGAACTGCCTGATAACCCCTTCTCGCCTTTTCCTTTATAAATATAGGTCTAACCACTGCTGTCCTAATTGCCCCTCTCCATACGCTGACCTGTCACACTGCCTGTTTTACTGCCCAACTGCTCAGCAATCCAGCTATAACCCTCCCCCATCCCTTTCCATCACTTCCTGGCTGGACTGGATCGGCGCCGAAGGGGAAGAAGAACAGCGTCGACTGGTCGCACAGGCGGTTGAAATGCTCGGCCAGTAAATTCTGGCTGAATAAAAGTCTATTACTACTACTACTACTATCATCAATAATCTATATTCTGTAAAAAGAGTAGGAAGAATTGGGCCACGACATATTCACTAGTGTTCGAAAAGTACGCAGTTTCATTGTGATATACGATGCATCCAGTTGTGTTCCTATATATATTTTTTAATTTTTATATGTAAAGTTTGCGTATCCGTATTAATGTCTAATTTATTATGTGTTGCTCACTTTTAGTTACTGTATTTATTTTGTTAGCATGAAAGTGGTACATGACACGTTAGTTTTGTTGCTTGTTATATCTTGAAAAAAGATGTGTATCTGTCTCGAACTACCGGTGCGGAGACAGGCCTTTGTCAGTCGTATGAAACTCCTTTTGCTTCTGTATTTTTTTCTTGAATTTCAAGAAATAAAATAAATTACTACGACTGCTAATACTACTACTAATGATCTAGGAAGAACGCAGGAAATAGTATTCTGTGTTTGTGCGTGTGTGTGTGTGTGTGCGTGCGTGCGTGTGTGTGTGTGTGTGTGTGTGTGTGTGTGTGTGTGTGTGTGTGTGTGTGTGTGTGTGTGTGTGTGTGTGTGTGTGCGCGCTTGGCATGGGGTAATACAGGGGTGAGGGTGAGGGTCACCGGCCACCAATGGTCATGGGCCACCAATGGCCACCTATGGTACTTTACGAGTCGTATAACATTGCCATTTGCTTTTATCCCATTCATTAATTCGCACTTACGATGGAACTGTAGTGTTATTCTGCAACGTTATATTGTAATTTTCTAATAGATACAGGTATTGTAAGCACAATAATCTCATGGTACACCACGCATCCTATTGAGCGACCGCGGCAAGGCGTTTCTCTCGAAAATACTGAAACAAGCCCTCCAGCATGTAATACGATTCATAAGACGACTTCCAGCTACCATCCCCAGACTAACAGCCTCACAGAGCGCTTCCATCGAACTTTGACCGATATGATATCTATGTGTATCAACGCTGATCACACCAACTGGGATACTATCCTGCCATTCGTGACTTTTGCGTACAATACCGAAACGCAGCGCACCACGGGCTATTCCCCATTTTTTTTGGTCTATGGTCATCAACTGACATCTCCTCTCGACATATTCTTTTCTGATGTCCCTGTGCATTCGTCATTGTCATCGAGGGAACACTTTATCTCTCGCCTGGCCAATTGTCACCGACGCACCCTCCTCAATACCGAGGCAAGTCAACAAGAGTGGAAGACTCGCTACGATGGCGTCCACCATGTAGTTCACTTCAATGCTGGAGACGAAGTACTGTTGTGGACCCCAACGTGGGTTTCCGGCCTGTGTGATAAGTTTCACTCACGTTTCATCAGCCCCTACGCTATTGTCGAGCAGACGTCTCCTGTTAACTACCATCTAACCCCTGTTGACATGCCTTCAGACGGCCGTTTGCGTGGTACGGAGGTTGTTCACGTGTCGCGCTTAAAACCATTCGTGCGACGTAGACCACCGTCATAAGCAGCGGCCAAATAGGCCGCGGGAAATTTGTGTAAGCACAATATTCACAGCGTTCGACCTTCATCTTCTTCGTCTGTATATAATCATCAACACAAAAAACGTCGTCTTCAATCGAAGCGATCATCAGGTGATTCGGCCTAATAAACGCCGTCGAGACTCCAATGCTGCTACTGTCTTACAGTATTTTTCATGCAGATAAAACTAGAATTCTCAGCAAGATACTTGTAACAGCCCAATTAGTCAATGATTTTTTAGGCCATTTCACGCAGCTTGCTGCTTAGGTAGGAGAGAAACTGCCGATGACCCAGTAACTGATTCTCGGGGCTCCTAGCAAGAAATTGTCACTTTTTTTATCAGCTTCAATAGGTGATGACATGTGCTTTTAAAGGCTCGTGTGGAAATTGGAAGCTTTTTCTTAATTTCCTCAAAAAAGCGTCAGGCTCGTTTCATTACTTTTCACAGAGCGCATTAGCTCGTAAAACAGTTCATCTTCAATTTTCACGAACCTTCCACCTGACATAAGTTCCCACCAGCGCGAAAAGCTAGAAAAAATGAGTGTCCCCAAACCGCAAAGCGCTGCTTCTAACATTAATTCAACGAACCCTCACATTTTCGTAACGTTATGTCTTCTGGTTGTAGTGAACTTTGACTAGAAAAAAAATAGGAGCGTGGTTTTATGCCATCTATATTTAGGTAGACAAGAACGCATATCATGGCGAGTGAAGTGAACTCTCATGAAAGAAACTCAAGTCGTCGGCAGGGGTATTGTTCGGAAATCTGACCTCTTAGATGGGTGCTGTTCATTCAAAATGAAGGAACACCCTGATCGGTGAAGGTCATGATGACCAGATGATCTAGAAACAATTTAATTTCACACCATATTGATAGACAGCGTTTAAAAAGCTCAAATGCGTTTGAAAAGCTCAGTTTTATGGGAAAGACTTGGGGTTCTAGAAATAATGGGCCAGAGCTGAGGTATAGCGGAAAAATCGGAACACGTGTATGTAATGGCATTGAGGATAATGGATATCATTTTATTCTTTGGGAAGGAGAGCTTACGCGGCATCGTGGCAAGAGCGTCTTGGTGTTGACATTACAGAAAAAGGCATAGTCCTATTGACTAAATGTTTAGGAAAACCGGTTAAATAAAAAACAGAGAAAGCCATCCAGTATAGTCCTGAGAGAAAATCCGTCCTGTGAGGTGATAGCTACGGTTACTTTAAATCAAGGTGGAAAGCAGATATATCAATACAGCACCTGCCGTGCGCAAAATTAATATGCCCGTTAACGCTCAAAATAGGTTGCTTTCACATCTCCGCAAAACACAGAAACCACTACCGCGTGCATGGAAATATTAAGCTTTTCGCTTACCGCAGGAAGTCACTCAATGCCTGCCCGAGTCAGGTCGCGGAAAAACGTGCGTATCTGTGTTTTTAGTCACAGGGCTAAACACAAGCTGTCCGCGAGCGATAGGTGAGAATGTGGGTTGAAGTTTGTATAGACAGGAGTAAAGCCTTTGTAGGTGGTGTAAGGTTCACTGGAGGAGAGCCTTGCTGGGTGCCGGAAAACTCGCCAAGAACGTCCATTACCTATTCAAAGAATCTCGGATGCTTCAACGCCGATTCATTCTTGATTGTCTGCAGGCACAGTCGTACTAGGAATAGCTCTTTCGCATATTGGTGGGTGTCTAGCCGGGCTGTATATGACAGCTTCAGTTGCCTTTGGACACGCACGACCATATGTCACCTCTTTTTGGGTTTTACGTAGTGTTATACGGGCATGGGCCAAGTAATGTAGGCCAGGCAGGAAAGGAAATCGCCGCCATATTCACAAAGTGAATTATGTTGGTGAAGCTTGGTCGGTGGAGCGCGGGACGTTTCTTGGTGCGTCCATTTCTGTAGGAGGGCTTGTTAAAGAGCCCGCGCATGATGTTCACGTCGAAAGCAGCGTTGTTGGGCGCGTTACGCGGCCCGCACTGCACAGTGTTGGCCACGCCGATCGTCACGTTAACCAGCTGCACTTTTATTCTATACTGGCCACTGCCGTCAGTAAAATGCCAAACGCTCATAAACCGCAGACGTGTAACTATCAGGCGTCCTTCAACGGCATTGAGAACAGGCAGGTGACTGGGCTTGGGAGACTATCAGTACTGTTGCGTAACGCGCCGCTGTCACCACTGTTGGTTACTGCGTGTCTCCGGTACTGCGTGTCTCCGGTACTGCGTGTCTCCGGTACTGCGAGCGGACAAGGCGACTGTGAGTGAAGGCAACATTTATGCACAGCATAAACAGAGGACGTCTTGAGGGGCTAGTTGGTTCATTCTATTCAGGTAAAAAATTGCGCTGAAATAGAAAGGACACCACAAAGAAGGAACACTTAAACAGATCGAGCGCAAACTACCAACTGTTTTTTATTGACTGTAGAACGTCGGTAAAATAGGGAACCCGTACATAGCTGCGCCGACGCGTCGAGGATCAACACGTGCTACTTAACGCACCTTATCAATCAAAAAGGACACTTCTGCACCGTAGAGCGATACCGAGGCCTCACTTACACAGCTATCACCTTTCATGTTGATGAAGAATGCTTCCAACACCTCACGAGCACACGTATCTCTGCTATGTCCCAGTATCTTAGTCTCCTGAAATAGTGGTTCACATCCACATGCTGCGCAGTGTGCAGGCAAATTTCCCATTTCACTATTTTTGATCGACAGCTGGTGTTCACGTATGCGATCGTTAACGCATACGTGGGCCAAACAGGCCGCTGCGTTAACGATCGCATACGTGAACACCAGCTGTCGATCAAAAATAGTGAAATGGGAAATTTGCCTGCACACTGCGCAGCATGTGGATGTGAACCACTATTTCAGGAGACTAAGATACTGGGACATAGCAGAGATACGTGTGCTCGTGAGGTGTTGGAAGCATTCTTCATCAACATGAAAGGTGATAGCTGTGTAAGTGAGGCCTCGGTATCGCTCTACGGTGCAGAAGTGTCCTTTTTGATTGATAAGGTGCGTTAAGTAGCACGTGTTGATCCTCGACGCGTCGGCGCAGCTATGTACGGGTTCCCTATTTTACCGACGTTCTACAGTCAATAAAAAACAGTTGGTAGTTTGCGCTCGATCTGTTTAAGTGTTCCTTCTTTGTGGTGTCCTATCTATTTCAGCGCAATTTTTTACCTGAATAAACAGAGGCGTTACACAATCGGCACTAGGGCCGACAGCTTAGAGAGCTCGCAATGATATGCAACGTGGATACAGGATTTTTTCGGACGCTCTGACGCTTGCGTCTGCTCCCTGTCATCAGGCTGCTTATTTTTTTATATGTCCTGAAGATTCCTTAGGTCAGCCGCCTCCAATCAACAACCACCGCTGGATTGCACCCATCGGTGAGTGGTATTGTCATGCGTTGCGTCGGGCTAGATGATGTCGACTGCAACTACATCATCGGGCTGGAATCGGACCCGTGGCTGGAGGGCGCTTGCCGTGCGTTGCGTAAGACACATCGTCACCGGTGATTGATTCGGCCGGGCTGGCTCGCTGGTTTCGACGCTGGTTGCCTTTGCACAAGCAATGAAGTTCGGTTTCGACTCAAAGGCAAAACAGTACCCGTGCGTTAACACTCAACGTAGGAACTCGTCACATGCTGCCGTGGCTACGAAGCAACGAGAACGAAGTGAACGTTGTCGCGAAGATCTTCCTCGCCCTGTTGACCTGCCTGATGGTTTTTTTTTCTCCTCTCTGTTGAGAGGTGGCGCACGTTCGCGCATGGCTAGAGCAAATGCTAAAGGTTTTTACTCTGGCAGTTTTGCAGTAACACAAAGGATGGGCGTATTACCAAATGAAGTGCACCGTAGATGGATCACGTGATGTGGCGCCATCTATGAAAGAAAGTAAGCAACTGAAAAATGCGTATTTCACGGCCTCAAAGATTCCGGAAGTGTAGGTAACTAAGCTTACTTCATTGACTATTCGAACAAATCTCGCGAAAACATTGCCGAATTGACACAAATATTTTGCTGCTGAAGGCCATTGACATAAGTATCAATCAAATAAAAGCATCAATTTGAAGCTACAAGCTAAAGAGTGCACAAAACCCACTCGATAGATTCCAAGTGGAAGGCAATCGCTCTCAGCGCATGTGCAGTTCGCACTCGGTACATGTGCAGCGCATGTGCAGGCACGCGCATGTGCAGTTCGCACTCGGTATTCCGGTGCACGCTAATTATTTTGCGTATAGGGGTGAACCAGACAGACTACAAACCTCTACCATTGACAGCCTTCTATTTTGCTCTCTCTTTCGCACTCCTTTGTCTCCCTCACTACCCATACACCATGTGGCATTCTCGAGGTGACCTCGTGAATGAGAGGGAGACAGTTACGACGCCACTCTTTACCGTTCCCTTTCTTTCAATGCCTCTTCGAGGAGGCGAGCGCGCAGGCCACCGAACACCGACGCCAAGCTTGTTTAACGCCTTGCGTGGTGGTGCACCATCTATAAAAATAATAGTGAGATTTGTTTGAATCGCTTCAGAGACGACATTAGGCAGCGATCGTTGAAGTGTTTACACTGGCAACACTGGTGTTTAGGCGGCAGCCACCGTACAAAAAGCAGCGAGCTAAAAGTTCAAGCTCCTAAGCATGACGTTTGTAGGGGCCGGCTTGGTTCCTTTGAGACATGCAGGGGAAAGTGGTGCCACTTCGCTCACGTAGAAGCAAATGTTTTCTGCTCTCTTCTGGCCGTTAGGTATCGTGAGTGCATTGCCTGAGGGCACTTTCAGTGCCTGTCCGTGACAAGAGAGAGCCGTCGAACGAAGGGCTTCATACACGAGATATGGACTATCTCTTAACCATAGCATTGATGGTCGAGATAAAGCTTAAGAGGAGTCACATGGTAGTTTACAGGTTATCATGGTTAATTATTATACTGAGGCCAAGGAATGATGGCAGAAACCTTTCATAAAATGCGCGGCAAGACTAGTCTGATCACTTAGTCACCACGACGGAAATAGGCGTCACGATAAAATCTGGCATACCGCTGCTTGTGACCATGTTTGCTGACTTCTGTGCCAAGCCGAGAAATTCGCCAACATGGTTTAAAGTGTTGGATTGAACCATTCGGGGACATTGTAGCATATTTGGTCGGCATGTAGGAAAATAAAGCGTCGACAGACAGGGTCGCCTAACGGCCGTAAACTAACTGGAACGGTGAGTACCTAGTATACTTCTTTGTACGGCGGTATTATGAACAAATATAAGAAATGGTGACCTGTGTTCTAGAGGTCGTGCTGGTCGAATATATGGATGTCATATCACTTATTGAGCAGTGAAATTGCTGCCGTATTCAATTAGTGTGTGTGTGTGGTACTCTGCTGTTGTCTTGTGAACTGTGCTGCAAGTTTTAGGTATTTTCAGTTACTGTTGACGAAGATGTATAGAAGATCGTTTGAAAACACGTTGAGGCACACCATGACACAAGACACTGTTGTCAAAAAAGAAGGTTGCCGTGTAAGGTGGTCAACAGCTGTCACAATCTATCGATATCCTACACACGTTGCGCGAAGGTGTTCTACTATGTATATTCCAAGGATTTCTTAAGGATCTTCGATACATGAGATTGGTTATAAAAAGCTAGCGAAGGGTGCGGCCAGCCATTTGCGCCACTGACATAGTGTGCAAGACGAGACGTACTTTTCAACAAATGTGGCGAGACTAGAACAGAAAAAGTCGTTCCCAACGTGGCTGAATGTCTTGTGGAATCCCGAATGACTGGCAGATGGGTCATCGTGAAAGCCTTGAGGACCGCATACGTAGCGGATATGAAAGAACGGAAAACTACCAGTGTCCATTTTCGTTCTAAACGTATTATTCTGACATGTTTACATGCTTGAACTGCCTGAATTGTGGGCGCAACCTGGTGTTAGGTGGCGCAAACTGGAATTAGATGGTGTATTAGGTGATGAGCTTTTGGCGCGATCTGGTAGAGGCGTTGAACAATGTGATGGTGGCATGGATGATGCAGCTGACAATTTTCAAGAACTACTGTGCCCTATAATGTAAAACATAGTGAACCTTGGCGTCCTACAAAGAATCCTTGTCACTGATGAAACAAGCAAAAAAGGCACTCTTGACAAGAGTTTGCGCGTTACTTCCGCAAGCTGTTTTTCAGCAATATTTAGTTCATAGCCTACGCTATCTCGAGCCAAGAAAGTTTCGCTGATTTTGGCGATGACATTTGTCACTGCTGTCAAAGCCCATCCAACCTATCAAGCAGCAAAACGACAATTGATTCACTACATATCTATAGAGTGAATGATGATGAGTGGGGCTAAGCGTTCGTCTGTCCACCCGTCCAGCAGTCTGTCCGTAATCTATACGAAATCGTCAGCCATATGAAAACCACTAACGCCATCTAGTGATACTATTTCCAAGGATGGATAGATGGTTGTATCCAGCTATGCCCTTTACAACGGGTGGTGGCTCACGCCACCAAGAACATATGCACACAACGCCATCTAGAGAGCAATTTTTACAGCTAGCTAGACGTGGCTATTACTATAACCTACTGCTACGAGGGACCCGACCCACACCCTAAGGAGCCTCGCCCATAAAATATATCGCAGCATATCCACGGAGTGAATGATGATGAGTGGGGCGAAGCGTCCGTCCGTCCATTCGTCTGTCTGTCTGTCTGTCTGTCTGTCTGTCTGTCTGTCTGTCTGTCTGTCTGTCTGTCTGTCTGTCTGTCATCTCTCTCAGTGTCTGTCTGTCTGTCTGTCTGTTCGTCTGTCTGTGTATCCACCATCCATCCGTGCATCTGCCTGTGCATCTGTGACTGTCAGCTCACCTGCCTGCCCACCTGCCTGCCTGTCTGTCAGTCAGTCTGTCTGTCTGTCTGTTTGTCTGTCTGTCTGTCTGTCTGACTGTCTGTCTGTCTGTCTGTCTGACACTTCGGTTATGCCTGACGCAGGACATCGTTAGACAAGGAGGAGTGTCATCCCTAAAATATATTTCAACTGAAATCTCACACATTTCACGCCACAGTCCAGAATTCTACCACGCAGCCACACCAATGCTCAAAACCTCTTCGGAAAAACCTAATTGCGTCATGACGAGTGATGAGTCTACTTAACAGCTGTAATATGACACGGCAGAAGACTAGCATTGCACCTGGTGTCACATCATGTGATCGGCATAACGAGTGGTTGTTTTAAAGCTTTTAAGTCATTACAACGGGCCCAGAAACAACTGTTATTGTTCATCATCACCAAAGTCGTCAGCTACACCATATACAGAGCATGCAGCTACGTAGCCTAAGTACACACGCAGTGAGCGTGTCGTTACTTCGCAAAACGACAAGAATTTATGGTATAATAGGTACCTCGAAACAACAGTTAAAATAGTCGTTCTAAACCAGCTTACAAAAAGCTTTGGAAAGCTGACATCCCAGCTTACGTTTCGGCTGTGCCACTTATTCTACACAAGGCTGCAATTATTTGTTGCTTCTACCCAACATGAGACGTCGGCTGAACTGGCAGCTATACCTGTTACGCTACCTTCATGCGCGATGCTATGCAGCTGCTATAGCTGGTGATGAAATATACAGCCAGTATTGGTGGTGGAGGTAGCGCAACATAAAATGAAATATTCATAGATTAGCCCATTTTTAGAAAAAACATTAGCCCCTTCATTGTTCGCTTTCATTTTCCTTTACGGAGAAGAACAAAGGTAGTCGGAAGAATATTAGGAGAAGTTCAGTTATTTGGAGGCTTGGCAAAAGTATTCGGTAGAGCTTGTACAGCTAAAAAAACTGTGTTACCCAGCTTTTGTACTTTATTGTCTTTTTCACTTAACTTATAGGTAGTTTGTTGATGTGATGCAGCATACCGGCACCGAGAAAGGCGTGTAGAACTGTTTACAGTTCTCTATAAAACAGCATTTACAGTGTCTCCCAGTGCGTTTTAGCGTGCTGGGTGACACTGCAAACGCTGTACAGTGTGTCCCAGTGTACTACAGCACGCTGAAAGCCACTGAAACACACTGTACAGCGTGAGCAGTGTTGAGCAGTGTGCTGAGACGCACTGGGTCACACTGTACAGCATAGATTAGTGTCTTAAGGCGCTGGGAGGCACTGGCCACGCTGTACAGTTTCTACTGTACACTGGGAACATTAGCGGCACATTTGAACAAGCTAGGCACGATCGACGCACTTTCTGTAAGACTTCATATTAAATTGTTAGATGGCGAGCGTAAAACTTACCGAATAAGATAGTATGCTCATCTATATATAGTAGACACATATAGCTTTAGTTTCAATTAGGCAATGGATGTCTGAGTACACTAAAGCAATCATCTGTCAATCGCGCGGGTCAAGGGCGTCGCCAGGATTTTGTGGGAGGAGGGGGGGGCACCAACGAAATTCCTGTTCCTGCAGAGTAGCAGAGAGGCACAGAACTGATGCATCGTGTTTCGATTATGCTTGCGCTTAGGGGGGCGGGGATGCCTTGCGAGAACGTCGAGAGGAAAGGCTCCAGCCCCCCCATGCCCCCTTGCGCCGGTGCACTTTCCTTGAAGTGCGATCGGGTTTCGACAATGTATTTCATAAATGGCACTAATAGAACTGATGATTTACCACACAGGATGGTAGTAATAATTTGACAATGTAGACAAAGCCGCTCTATCACTCAGTCGTTCCGGCTCGTACACCAGAAAGTCCCCGGCAGCAGTTAGCCACTGCAATGTCCAGTCTCGGCGTTTTTATTCATTCATTTCATTTCATTTATTGATACTATCAGCCCTTTGCGGGCTATTACAGGAGTATAGTTGACTCATATAAAACAGAAATGTGCATAAGGGAAGCATAAGAAAAAGAACCTTCACCAATGGAACAAGTCATTTCAGAGCACATACAACAAATATATCATAATGCCTAAGCACATAGTTTACAGAGAAGTTAGTGAAAAATAAGAAAAGAAAGCATCACTGCCAAAATACACATCATATTTTGCGCATAAAAACACATAATAAATATCATAGCCTAGTTACAAAGCACGTAATTCACACATATTCACAATCTTAGCGCATGGTATCAGAGTGCACTATATGTTTTATTGCTTCTAAAAAGTCCGTAAGCGATTTGATTTTCACAACCGAATCTGGTAACGAATTCCACTGCTGAATCGCCCTGGGGAAGAAGCTGTACATGAAACAGTCATTATGAACTTTGGGGGGCGGTATGTACATACTGTGTCGGTGTCTTGACGTTTCTTGTGTTTTGATTTCAAGGTACCTGTCTTAGCTTATTTTAACGTGATTATGAACTATCATGAAAAGGAATTTCAGCCTTTCATATTCGGTGCGTTTTTGTAGAGGTAGGAGCTCTGCAAGTTTGCATAATTCGGTAGGTGAATGGAAACGACGGTATCTATTAAATATAAACCTAGAAGTAAGTCGCTGTATTTTGTCAAATTTCAAACAGTTAGTTTGGGTATAGGGATCCCACACTACTTTAGCTTATTCGATAATAGGTCTTAGCAAAGTTTTACAAGCTAAAGTTTTAACTTCGGAAGAGGCACAGTGGAGGTTACGTTTCAGGCCCCATAACACCTTGTTAGCTTTGGAACAAAGTTCCTCAACATGAAGATTCCAGCGCAAGTTGGGTGTAAATATGAGACCCAGGTATTTATGTTGCTTAGCCTGAGCAAGTTCGTGACCATTATTATTGTACGGAAAACGAAGAATGTTTTTTTTTTCTAGAAATGGACATGAAAACAGTTTTTGTTGGGTTAAGCTGCATTTGCCACTGATCACACCCGTTTTTATTTCTCTCTAAGTTAAGATTAGGTTGGGCCTGGTCACTCGGTGACTGTACATTATTGTATAGTATGCAATCGTGAGCAAACATTCTTATTTGGGTAGAAATATTTTTTGGCAGATCGTTTATAAACACCAGTAACAAAAGGGGCCCCAAGACACTACCCTGGGGCACCCCAGATACTACAGGCGATAAACCAGATTGGTGGTGCCCTAGTTGGACATATTGTTCTCGGCCTGCAAGATAGGAACTGAACCACCAGGTGAGGGCAGAATTTTTAAAGGTACTATCGATTTTAAGTAAGAGCTTATTGTGCGACACCTTATCAAAAGCCTTTGCGAAGTCTAAACATGATATCAGTTTCACTACGGGTATTAACTGTGCTAGATAAGCCATGTACAAGCTCAATAAGCTGAGTAACGGTGGATAACCCTTTCCTAAAACCATGCTGACAGGAAACAATTAAATTATGTTGATCGAGATAGGTTAGCAAGTGCTTTGATACAATGTGCTCTAATATTTTTGAACAGGTGCTTGTAAGCGATATAGTATTTGTATTATATATAATATATATCTATATAGTATTTGATATAGATATAGTATTTGTATAGTATGTATTTCCTAGCGTGAGAAGCAGAACCCCCTTTGTGTATGGGCACAATTTTTGCACGTTTCCAAGCACTGGGAAAGGAGCGACTATTAACGGATGATTGAAAAATAAATGTTAAAAATTTCGATGACCCTTCGGCATGTCTATAAAGAAATTCATTGGGAATATTGTCAGGACCAGGGCTTTTTTTGTATTTATATGAAGCAAGAGGTTTAAAACGCCCTCTTCAGTGATGCTTATATCCTGTATAGGAATCCTGTCTAAGAAATCGCTGTTGTTGGATACAATACCATCATCGATTGTAAAAACTGACGAGAAGAAGGAAATAAACGTCTCTGCCTGATTCTTGCTACTTCTATGATTAGGCACACTACTCGGCCTGGTCAAAGAATTCACGTACCTTTAAAATTTGTCTGAAGATTTCTTCAGAAATTGTTTAAACAATGAGTTATAAAACTTATTTTTAGAAGTCTTCACACTTTGCCGGAGGCTTTTACTCAAAACCTGGATGTTCTTCTTTTTTTCAATGCTTGGATTCACAGAGCACGCCTTTTGCTTGCGTTTAAGCTTTCTTTTAGCATGTACTATATCGCGCGTAATCCAAGGATTGCGTTTTCTAACATTTTTATGACGTTTGGGAATGAATTGTTGGATGCAAAACATTATCGTAGAATGAAAAAACTACCACAGTTCTTCTGTTGAACGAGATGTTCGGTACATTTCCAGAAATGAATAGTATGACTGCTCCAGATGTTCTAGTAAGGCTAAGTCGTTTGCGACACTAAAATTTGGTATCATAAGTTTTCATCATTGTGCATGACATTGACATACAAATCTAAAGACAATAAAACCATTTTATGATCAGATAGACCATCCTCAATTTCACACATACCAAGAAACGGGAGCAGTGATCCAGATAAGAACATCAAATCAAGCACTGAAGAAGCGGTTGGACCCACACGCGTACATGATGAGACGACCTTAGTCAGATCGTAGCAGAAAGCGAGCTCTAGCAGCTGATCACCTTTAATGACTTCGCTTCTCTCTGAAGTGAGTGTCGACCAATTAATTCCAGGGAGATGAAAGTCTCCTATAAAAATAATATTATCATCATGCTTTAGGTGGGAATCCATTAAGCTTCTTAAGTTATCAAGTGTATTCACTGGAGAGTTCGGAGGTCTATACGTAGCACCAATGTATACCGAGCGATTACTGAGCATGCTTTTAACCAAAAGAGCTTCGACATCGATAGCACGCGGAAGAACACTAACTAATATATTATCTTTAATTAAAATGGCCACACCTCCTCCATTTGTTTCACGGTCTCTTCTCACGATTTTGTATCCTGGAGGAGTAACCTCGGCATCCAGTACATCTTTCTTCAACCATGTTTTGGTCATTACTAAAAAGTCGGGATCGTGTTCTAATACCACCACCTCAAGATCCACCATTTTATTTATAATACTTCTGACATTATTATTATTTATTGATTTTAACCGGTTAAAACTACTCTGATACCGTCAGTCGCCATCACGATGCCTGTCAGTTGTTTCGGGAGGTCTCTTACATATGTACCTCATATTAGTATCCCCGTTCTAACTGTACACCACATCATTTACTTTCATTTTGTCAAAACTAAGCTTAACCTAGGCCCCTGTTTTTCTCTCCTCAGCACTGGACTCCCACAGCCTTCTGCGTATCTCAACAACTCGTTTAGGAAAATCTTCGTTTATGCTGACCTCCTTACCGCGCAGTTTAAAGCAGTTTCGTAGGATACTAGTCTTATCTCTAAAATCTGAATCTCTAGCTTCTGATTTGTGTAGTTAAAGTTAAAAATATGACCACTCATGGGTCTGTTATGATTGAAAAATCGTTTTAACGCTTATTCAACTCTTTTTATCTTACTATATATCATCTTCACAGTGCCCGTGGCACACGAAGCAAGGCCCTAAGGCTAATGGTAGTTTAGGTTAGAGTGAACTGCGGCGGCTGTTGTTCGCGCAACGTAAACGAGGAGGGCAGAAAATACTTCCAAACAAGTGGCAAAATCTACAGTATTCCATGAGCAGCTCAGATGCAGCTGTTTTCTACATAGTTATGACTTACCGCATACTGGGTTGCCGTAACACATCTTCGGTTACGCTGAGAAGTTTTACAACAAAACGTGCCAGATAGATGTGATCTAAAACAACCCGCAAAAAATAAGCTAACAATCACCTGCTGTTAGGTTAGCGCGAGCACAAAGAGACAAAACTATGCGTTATAAGCTGCCAAATCAAAATATCGGATACCTGAATTCATTTTAGGATGGAGTGAAAAACAAAACTTGTCGTCTTTCAAGTGCGGTGTAGTGGGCAGCGTGTCAGACTCAGGAAGAAAAATAGGAGGGAAAGAATGGCAAGGGAGGTTAACCAGCCTATAGACAGCCGGTTTGCTACTCTGCGCATGGGAGGGGGATGGGGGAGATGAAAAATAGAGAGGAGAAAGAGCAGAAAGATAAACACAGCGCATTCGGCAGCACACGCCCGCACTCTCAGTCATAGTCCGGTCTTGTCTTTCGCAGTGTGTGACATTGCTGTTACAGCCGCTTGTTCAAGTCCGTGTCACGTAGGAATTTCAGCAGAGCTTTTGTCGCCTTATGTCGCAATGTCTTCTCTCGGGCACTTGACAGAATAGTGTCCACCGACATTTGGCTGTTGACGATGCGCGCAAGTACGGACGCCAGTGACTGTCTCTGGATGTCATACAACGGGCAGTCGCACAAAATGTGGTGTAGCGTCTCTTCGCAATGACAGGCATCGCAGAGAGCGTTGTCGACCATTCCTATGATAAAGGAATAAGATTTTGTAAATGCTGCTCCTAGCCATAAGCGATGAAGAAGGGTGGCTTCTCTTTGGTCGAGCCCAATGGGCATGCGGAGAGCCATCAAAGAGGACAGAGGACGTTGATGATTCGTCTCGCTGCTTGGTAAGCACCATTGCGAAAACGTGATGTCACGCGCAAATCGTCGAAGATTACTGGCTACATTGGTCCGCGAAAGTGGTGTGGCTTCTTCTCATGTTCCTTCAAGAGCTGCCCGCGTGGCAGTATCAGCATGTTCGTTCCCTATGACGCCACCGTGACATGGCAGCCAGTTAAACGTCACATAATGCTCCTTCTTGTGTGAAATGTGGAGAAGGCATCGGATTTCACAAAAAAGCTGTTCGTACGGCCCGCTACGCAGTGCTGAGAGCACAGATTGTAGGGCAGCCCTTGAGTCGCTGAAAATTGACCATTGTTGCGGTGGTTCCCTATTGACCACTCAAAGTGCAGCACGCAAAACAGTTAGTTCCACTGCTGTAGATGCCGTGTAGTAGTCACTCCTAAAGCTGATGGTAACACCTCTTGCTGGGACAACTACTGCACCTTACGAGCACTGGTGGTTCGTGGAGAATCGGTATATGTATGCACAATGTCTGAATATTTCTCGTGCAAAGGAGAAGAGACAGTTGTTTCAGCACGGGTGATGAGAGTTCAGATTTCTTCCGGATCCTTGGTACACTAAGATGCACTGTGAGTCGGATAACACACCAAGGGGGTATCGATGGTTTAGATGCAGGAGTGAAGCCTGAGGGAAGTTTCTCGTTGTACTTCACGATCATTTTAGCGAAAGGTGCTTGGCGCCTGTCTGAAGGCAACAGTGCAAGGTGATGACAGGGAACACGTGCAAAGTGTCTGATGTGCGTTCTCAGGACTTCTACAACAATTAGAGTTTGTACCGAATAGTCACCAGCAATTGCAATCGTTGCCTCTGTTGATGTACATCTGGGCAGACCAAGGCACACTCTCAGTGCTTGGGCGTGTACTGCCTGCGTAACACGAACATTAATCTTGCAGGTATTGCTAAGCACGGGCAAGCTATATCTCAGGAAACCAAAAAACAGGGCTCTGTAGAGTTCCATCATTGCGTCTACTTACGTCCTCCCCGTATTTCCTACCAGGAACTTGAACAATTGCGAATTAGTGGTCAGGTGCTTCTTCATATAGGACACATGCGGACTCCAACAGAGGTCCCTATTGATAATGATGCCCAGGAACCAGTGGGTCCTGGCTTAAGAAATCAGTCGCCCACAGATTGATATGACACAAAGGGTGATTGAATTGCGAGTGAATGCCACCAGCGCGCATATTTTGGTGATATGCTGAGACCTTGTTTTAACGAGTAGTTGGCAATTATAGTTGCGGCTCTTTAAAGCCAAAAACGTATCCGAGGACGCGTGACTGCCGTAGTGCAGACACAGATTTAGTCTGCGTATATTGATATTTTATTGGTACTTGTCATGCATTAAGCAAGGCCAATTAGTGCAAGATTGAATAGCGTTGGCCTAAGAACCCCGCTTTGAGGAACACCCCTGGAAGTATAGCATCGCGTAGTTGGGCCATCTTTTGTCAACACAAAGAATGATCTTGCAGCCAGGTAACTCGCAATCCACCGAAAAACTCGACCACCAAGGCCAACCACCGCAAAAGCGCCCAAAATGGCTTCTTGTAGTACATTATCATACGCGCCTTTCACATCTAGAAACAAACCCGTAGATAGTCGCTTACGGGATCTTTCGCGCTAAACGTACGAAACTAGATCAACTAGGTCAGACTCAGGATGTGTGATGCGTCGAGGACGTGAGTTCAAACTCCGGCTCACTTTTTTAAAAAAAATTCCTTTCTTTTCTGTTCTGCTGCGCTCATGTTTAAGCCTTAATTATGATCTGCATATGACCAAAATTTTTAAAAACAATTTAAAAGCCTGATTTCAGCCGAGAACGGGTATCCCAGCGTGCAGCGCGCCAACGTTTCTCGTGCACCGTGCCCAGCATCACACTAGTCTAGCAATCAGGTATGCCTCTGGGACTGTGCCATGGGGTGTTGTGATAGGGTTAGATAGAATACTTGTGTGCAATAGAAGTTATGATGACTGTATAATATATTGCTCAAGCTATGCGGGAGAAAACGTGGCGAGTGTGGCGAGTATGGTGAGTGCTGGGGCCCGAAGGATGGAATGTTCTGTTTAATTTTCTTTCCTCTGGTGAGAACGAAGTGAACTCGCATAAGTTTTTACCATTGTTGTTAGTCTAATTTCACCCATTGTGGCACTAGTTTCAAGAAAGCGAAACAATCCTGTATCGAGAGAAAATACTGGACTGTTTACGTCAGTGTGCTATCACACCACCTTAACTTGGGAAAACCAAAATTAGTATGGTAGTGTAAGATATTGGAATGAATATGACTCGCTCATCATGACACAAATAAAGTCGCAATCCCGTCGAGTATGTCGTCAAACACTACCGTGAGACACTGACACATACCTGTGTTATGTATGTGCGACTCGTATGCGGGTATGCACCAGAGGGGATAGACACTCAGTATTTACCCAGAACACGTTCAACTTCATTGAGGCAAACGTGAAGACACTCATTAGGGTTGAGCCCATCACCCGCAACCTTCACCCAACGTTCAACGAAGGCCGAAGGAAGGACAGAACGAAGACGCTCTTAAAAAAAGCAAAAAAAAACACAACACGCACACGCTATTTGTAGGTACCACCCGCTACTATGGCAGGGAGGCCATAGTAGCGGGTGGTACCTACAAATAGCGTGCCACAGCGGTCGTTGATATAGACGGAAACCTCATAAACGCGGAAACCGTTCAAACTAGCTATGTCCACGAAGCAGACGAAATGGCGATCGCGCTAGCCTTGCTTAGCTGCCACACGTATTCCACAATATACATGGAGTCCAAGACGGTGGCACTAACGTTCACGACTGGCCTAGTAGCTTGGAGCACTGGATAACTCACCATCAACGCAATAAGAGAGTCCGAGAGCAAATAAACTCTTACTAAAGAAAAGAAAGCTCAAATTTACGTATCCTGGTTCCCAGCCCACATTGGACAGTTACCGGGACTCGACCACTGTAATTTCAACGAAGAGGTCAACCGCCTGGTGCGTGAGCTCACACGCCACGCCACGGACAACGACTCTTCTAGGAGTGGGCGGTACGAGAATCTCTGCAGCCAGGACAAAGTACTCACATACCACGAGATCACTTCACATTATCAAGGACAAAAACGTGCCTTCGCAGCACCGCACCCAAAACTTAACAAAGCACAAGCTCGAACTCTAAGAACATTGCAAACACGTACGTACATAGGACCATCCACCTTACACAGAGTCGACCCCGACACACCACCCACTTGCTCCTTTTGCAACTATTCCTATTGCGATTTCGAACATATGCTTTGGCTGTGCCTTACCCACAGCGCAGCACAACTAATTTATGCCCAAGAGGCTTGGCAGGAAGCCCTCAAGAGCAACTATTACAAGCAGCAACTACAGGTGGTCCAGAGGGCCCGGGACATCGCTACAAGCCGTCGGCTGCCAGCGCCATCCTGGGCAGAGCCTTCAGGTTGAATTAGGCGTCGGAATGGCCCCTTCTCAGCCTCCTCAAGATATGTTTAAATAAAGTTAATCTCAGTAACTCATTCATTGAGGCAAAAATCTTCTTGGCATGTGACCGTCGTTCGGACGCGTTTTCGACTGAACCAGCTTCTGGGTTTTCATTCCGAGTTCTTTTACATTCCTTGATGATCATTCCCATGACATCTAAGTCATTGTCACCTCAACTGAGATTTTGTGGTTCTACCGGTAATAATCACTGCCGCTCAAGATGTGAAAAGCGTTCGGGTTGCCAGCTTTGGCGATGTCGGAGAAGTAACGCCCTTGGTGTTCTAGCTTCTCGCTGAAGTCTGTAGTCGCTTCTGGAATAGTTTGATGGTTTACCTTCCGCTTCGCGAGAGCTCCTATATGTACGACTTTCATTTACTTATTCATTTACTTATTTATACACACTGCAGCCTCATGAGGCTGTTACAGGATGGGAGAAAAATACAAAAAGAACAGGGCAACAATTGATCAACAAATATTTAGAAATTCTTGATTATGTAGAAAATTAACACGTCCAGGCAGTAAATCTTAGGCTTCTATAGTTCAAGGACGTCGCGGGTGCACCCCTGGGTGCCGTCGCGGTTGCAGCCTTCGGGTGGTTCTTAGGAACCTTCTACCTAGGACGCAAATAAGGTTCATCTGTCTGTCTGTCTGTCTGTCTGTCTGTCTGTCTGTCTGTCTGTCTGTCTGTCTGTCTGTCTGTCTGAAAAAAAAGCTTTATTCGATAATGTCAGTGTGGCTGAAAAAAGTTGCGATGTTGAGGGTATAGTTACTCCTCGTGGACGAAGATTTGGAAAAGTTCAGGTATGATTCTAAAATGCTGAAACAATAAAAATTGATTGAAATGTTCGAAAATTTCAGGTAATCAACATGGCGACGTTTCGCAAGTGTAGTGAAACCAAGCTGAGGAAGGCAATTAATTTGCTGGTGAAAAACGCCTGTCAGATTTCTTACATATAGATGGCACAGCTCTTTTTTGAACAACTTCTAGTTTCTTATTGTCAAAATTTTTATGCGGGTTCCAAAACACACTACCATATTCAAGAATGGGTCGAAGGAGTGTTTTGTAGGTAAGCAGTTTGGTTTGCCGTGGAGCAAGATGTAAATAACCTCAACTCTTAAAGGGTTTGTTGCATGTGAAATCAGAATGTTCGGACGACGATAAATTGAGCATTAAAAGGATGCCAAGGGACTTAAATTCGGACACCCTGCACAAACTAACATTGTTGAAACCGTAGTCAACAATAAAAAGGCATGAGCGTCTGGAACAGGACATAAAGATCGCGTTGGAGAAGTTGACATTCATTTGCCAAGATTTGGACCAGCTAGAAAGATAAGAAAATGAACTGTTAAATATGGCATGATTTACTGGAGATTCAACAGTATGATATGAAACGTAGTAATCTGCGATAAGGCGTATATTCACCTAAGTGTGCAAGGAAATATATAGGTTATTATTACAAAGCATGAATAAGAGGGGTTATAGCAATGAAACCTAGGAAACTCCTGATAAATTCAGCATCAAAGGTGTGTTAGGAAGAGTTGAAGCAGACATATTTTGAACACTGCAAAAGTAAGATATCTAGCCAAATAATGATGTTTTTTTTCAGTATAACAAGCAATTTTTGCAACAGCTTTGGGTGGGATACAGTGTAAAAACCATGCAAAATTAATGAATATATTATCAACTTGATCACCTACGTCTAAAGAGCTGCTGATGTCATGAACGACGTCTGTCAGTTGAGTAATGGTGCTAAGACTAAGTCTGAAACCACAGTGAGAAGTGCCCAGAAATTAGTTTGTTTCAAGGAATTCTATGACTTGTTTGAAGATAATATGTTGTAGCATTTTGCAAGAATGCGCTGTTAATGAGATGGGTCTGTAGTTGCTTATTAATTAAGAATTACCTGAAATAAATAAAGGAAGAATGAAAGAACGTTTCCACGACGAAGGAAGTGTCACTGACGATAAAGATTTACTGACAACAACTGTCAGGTATCTGCTACACTAAAGAGCATATCTGACAAGGAAAGCTGTCGGGAAACCGTAGTGACCGCATGATTTCTTGGAGTCTAAGTTTAAAGTGAGATTGAGTACACCTTCAAGTGGCACTGACGTATCGTCGATCCTCGGAGGATATTCTGAATGAAAAGCGGAAATAGCAGATTTGTCAGTCGTGAAAAATAAGTTGAAGTAGGTGTTGAAGGCTGAAGCAATTATCTTCGGATCTGAAACTGTAACAATGTTAATTGTCATTATGATCGATGTATAACCAGATGGTAGAACAGCCATCTAGTATTTACGGAGATTTACTTTCAATAAATGCACTAGGTGTGCGAAGCAACGGACAAAACTAATGTGAACAAACACGCACAAGGAGGTTGTCTCGTCATCTCATCCTCAAAGATGGCCTAATGCAAAACTTTCGTGATTGAGTATCGACAACGTAACTTTTAAACTAATTGTTTAGTAGCGAAACTGCGCTGACTTCCTCCGTCGAACAGAACTCGAACAAGCACTTCGCTTTCTTTGCTGGCTGCTCAAGCAGCAGCAGTTTGGAGGCGTACGCGTCATTTGGAATTTCCAGTTCCAGTCATACTCTGTTGTTCTGGTTTTAAAAACATCGGGGTATCAGTGGTTGATTTTATTATTCGAGAGTCGCGCATAGCTTCCGCATGGTGTTTATTGCATTTTGCACATGTAACTCTTCTGCACTTTCTTCCCAAGTGATGATGGAAGTTGTAGAAAAAGTAACCACCGGCACTGAAGAGGCGAGTTCTCTTCTCATAGTATTTGGAAGTTGCACTACTCAATCATATGCGCAGTTGGGCCATAAAAAAGCAGGCGTCTGAGGAGCTGCTTTTACGGATGAGGTCTGAGTTGGATCAATGCCACAGAGAGAATGTCGCGCTAGTGCAAAAATTTTAACTCTGCTCTTCAACGCGTCCTGTCTAACAGGAACGTGCAGGACTGCTTGCTTTCTGGTTTCTATTTTCGTTCCATTAGAATCCAGTTAAGACCTTAGCTCGCCTTCTGGTACTGGCTGTGCTGTCCTTGCTGTCGTGCTATGCAGATGGCCCGAACTTCTCGGGCCGACATGTTTGCACCGAGCTCGCCCTGTGGCTGCCATAGCATGACGACAGTGTGGACCACGTGATTGCAGCGCTGATAAAAATGGCTACAACAATGCGCATGACGACAGAAATGGATGTTGGGAATTTGCGGTGGTTATAAAAAAATTGGCCCCTATCTACATGTTATACTGCAAATGTTGTCGAAATACAATATTTTTGCGTCTGGAGAGAATGAACAAAACGTTTATTTGATGTTCTGTGCAAGAAAATCACTGTATTGTATTCTGTAGGCGCTGCATTAGAATGCCTGGAGCATGCAGCGGAGGCGACCGAGTGCATTAAGTCACGTCACACGTGAGACATGAGTTATCTAGCAATTGTCCTGGAAAACGAAGCGAGTGGCGTGCGCGCTCGTCTCTGAGGTTATAACGTGTAGAACGCAAGGCGAGGAGTAGGTGCCACCACCGTAACGTCTTAGCAAAGAGTTGGAAATACTCGTTTTTTCGTGCAAATGTTGCCTGGTCAGCGCAGCGTGATAAACGCTATGGTCCTTAGAATTACTTATGTATGCCTTTTTTAGTAAAAAATACACGTAAATAATACTGACTTGTTGTTATGGTGCTTCAGATATGCGCAATGATTGCTTTTTAATTGACAATCGAACAAGTATGAACGCTGAACCTTGAGCTATAGGTGGGCGCTGCAGATGAAGGTCGGCCGTTTGGAGTATGGGTCGGCAGTTAGAAGTATTGTTTGGTCACTTTGGTGCCTGTTAGGATACCGGTAAGGGCGAACAGACAAATTTACAGACAGACAGACCAAAATATTTGTGTCGAAGGTCCCCAAGAAAGACTATCATGTATAAAATACACCGTGTGCGAACACGTCAGCGCCGCCACACAGTCAACATTGCAGCAGTGCAGGACCACCAACTTGATAATCGTGCTATCGTTTTGCTAAACACAGCAAACGCCTCCCTCACGCGTGTTCATGGGCGTATGTCCTTTTTCGGGAACCTTCATTACCTGCATCTGCAGCATAGAAATTTCCACTCTAGAAGGCAGCAAGGGCAAGGTATGTGTAATCTGGAAGTGTAAGTTTCATAGACGCCATAGATCCAGTAATTGGTGATTCGTCGCCACCGTCACCATGTACGATGAAGAGGGCAACTAAAAACAGGCAAAAATAAAGAAAACGTTATGACGTCCTAAGGAGAAGCGGTAACGATGTCGCGCATTTGGTCTACATGGCGTGAAATAGATTTTTTTTAAATGCTTACCTTATACGTGCCTTTACAAATATAAAATTTATTGCGCCTTATGGCTCGCTAAGTGCATGTGCCAGAGAAAAGGAACACTAACAAGACAGATTGAGAAAGCGAGGCTTTTTTATTAGTGGAATAGTGTTCTTGCTACTATTATGTTTGACCTGGCAGTTCATCTTAGCAGACGTCATTGTGCGTGAGCCGGTCTGCAAGAAGGCTTCCAGCCCGATATCGGCATCCAGTCGGTAGCGAAAAGCACGATGCTGTCCGTCAGGTGGGCCAGTCAGTTTTCTGTGGCCGAATTACAAAGAACTCAACCGAAGCTTTACGAACAACCCTTCGTTCAGTGTGATCAAACAGCGTGAGACGGCTTCACTGTTGCAGTTCTCATGAAGTCTACCTCTCCACACCACCATTTTTGCTCACGCGAGGTCGGGACAAAGGACCAACAGTTCGGAAGCGTGGGAAGGCGTCGCAGTAGCAGTTCTCAGGTCTCGAGCACCTGCACTGCCGTGTTCGAGAAACTTCTGCTACAATTCATTAAAACGAAGCCACGGACTGCTGCTAACGTTTGTGTCAGCGGCCATCTCTCAGAGGATCCGACTTTCCGTCTGCACCGGACTTTACCCCCTCGCCCTGCGAAGTCTTCAAGGCACGGGCCGCGTGCGTCATTGTGTGGTGCGGTCGTGTTACCCATAGGACATTTGCGCCCATGTTCCTCATCAGGTGAGTCGTCTAATATCTGCACTTTTTTGGTGGGTGGATCACTGAGACTCAACGTCACCTCATTCGTGGCAAAACGGTCAACGCCTTCTTCGGACAGCCATGTACCAATGTAAAAAAATTGCATTTCACATCGCTCACACATGAAAACTACCAATTGTTCCTAAATCAGAAGAACTTCCAGCTACGTCGGTCAAATATGTAATTGACAAAAATTAGTCTTGTTGAGGTGCTATAAAATCTGAAAACGTTTTGCACATAAACGCTGAATCTCTGTACAGTATTCTCTCTTCTATCATTTAAATGAAGCTTCATTCTGTCTCTAAGGATGCGCCTACTCACTGGCAAATATATGTTATATGGACTACGGTGAGGAGCCAGCTACTGTGAAGAAGCCCGACATGCCTATTATGAACCTCGAACCTTTACACTGTATACACCGAAAAGTTTGCCGATGATATTATGTCACAACCCTTCAAGAGCGCCATAGCATAAAAGTTCAAAAACTCACGTTTCCCAGGCGCAGAAAGCCACCGTCTGTAGTATGCGGAACAAAACTATTGCCGTACTGTTTCGCAGGCCACATGTCAATAGTAGAATACACGTATTCCGGCTCACGCGTGGAGCCGGAATACACACAATACACACAATATATATACACACAATACACACAATATATATATATATATATATATATATATATATATATATATATATATGTGTGTGTGTGTGTGTGTGTGTGTGTGTGTGTGTGTGTGTGTGTGTGTGTGTGTGTGTGTGTGTGTGTGTGTGTGTGTGTGTGTGTGTGTGTGGTGTGTGTGTGTATACAAGTACACGCAGTTAAGTCACAAGTCACCGCCCCTTTGACAATATCCATGCAATGCCCCTTAGCACAGCTGCTATTTTTATGCGGTGCATTTCTCGTCTGACGACGTTAGACTTGAACTAGTTTTAGGACGTCATACTGTCGAAAAGGTACAATTGACAATGCGCATTCGTACAGAAGCTTCACCAACTGTAAACCTTCGGCGCAAAGCTCGCACCCAGAATTTTTTTTAGGGGGAGAATGCAGCAGAACCACTAACTTTTTCAATTGGTGGTCACTTTGAATGCGTGTAAATATTTTAGTATAGCCTAAAAAGATAAATTATAAAAAATTTCATGGTGTAGAATGTTCATGTTCCCTCACTCTCCCCTGTCTATTAACTGCCTCCTGGTTATGCGTGCGTTTGAAACGGTATTTTTTTATCTCACAGCTTTCTGAGCGCAGCTAACTTCCAATATATCCGCTTAGTTATTCTGTATATTGTAGAGGCCTAACGAACGAAGAAAGAGTTAAGACAGAATAAATCATTATAAGACACCCTCTTTCTGAATTATTTTCGATCTCTACAAGGGCTCTTATGGAGCTCAAGTTCAGTATATTGGCCTATCATACTTCAGGGACTGTGGCATATGTGCTAGACATGAATGATGGGCAGGTACGAAGAAATGTGAGTCAAGAAAGCACGACGGAGGGGCCGAAACGCATAGCAGTTCCTGCACGCGGCGCGCGACTCTTTCAGTACTATTCGACTGCATCGCCGCCGCTACTGGCACCGCGGGAAGATCAGGCGGTGAGGCGCAATCTCGCCACTCAACACTTCTAGTACACTCTCGTCTCGACCCCACTTTTACGAAATCGAGCCACCCCCTGCATATAGAAAAGGTTTTTTTTTTTTACAATAAACAGCCACTCGACTCCGTGTGTTTCTGCAGCTCTAGTCAAGGCGTCGAAGCCAGAACCGTTTGTCGTCTTTTAAATGCGAAGCATTTCTTAGCGAGCTTAAGCGACTTCAAGCGTATCTATCTATCTATCTATCTATCTATCTATCTATCTATCTATCTATCTATCTATCTATCTATCTATCTATCTATCTATCTATCTATCTATCTATCTATCTATCTATCTATCTATCTATCTATCTATCTATCTATCTAGCCACTGACAACTTTTAGCTCTCCTCGCCCTTTAATTCATGGTATCGATACCAAATTTCGTATGACATGCCATGACTCTATGACAATCATAACTAACCAGTCATAACATGATTAATGTTATATGCATGTCATGAATTTTATGATGCATATTTCATGTTCTTGTTGCCCTTGCGGTGGTTTCATTCACATGGCACGTTGAAAAACGGGTATGCTATTGCATGACTGCATGGAGAACGCAAGTAACAGATCCTAACGTGGAAATCATGACATGCATATTATCTAAGTCGTGAGTCATGACTATACGCCACACTCATGGTGCGCTCGCGGTCGTTTAGCTAGCTTCACATATACCAAATTTGGTACTACAGGACGTAAGTGCATGACGAAGGTATGCGACTGATGCAAACATGATAATCAGAGATGCGTATCATGTAACATGACTACATGCAACGCTCATGGTGAGCTCGCGACCGTTTCGATTGTTTTATATCTACAAAATTTGGTATTACAAGACGTGAATGTATGACAAAGGTATGACTGGTGCAAACATGATAATAATGAGATGCGTGTCATGTAACAACATGACTATATGCCACGCTCACGATGCACCCGTTGTTGCGTCCCGCTGCCAGTGACGTCTTCGAGGCGAGCGCGATGTCGCCGCCACTCAGTTCCGCGAACGCAGCGACTGTTGAGGCTGACCATTGTGTCGCGGGACGGTGCGCTGGCGCCACGGCTGGGCCCTGCGGAATGCGGCGGCGGTTTCGGGGAACGAAAGATTCGTCGCTGCTTCTTGGAGGGATGGGTCCACCCGGAACAACTGAGCATAGAGCTGAGGGGAAGTCGGGTTCCGGGTGGACGATTCACCCCCTTGATCCCCCCCTCTTACTGCGGGCCGCCCCTGCCTTTCGTGAAGTGGACTGATGGACCGAGATAGAGGGAGAGGGGCGGCAACGAGAGGGATAAAAAGGACGGAGGAGACGGCGGGCGCAAGAAGGGGGAACAACGATGACCAGTTAACTTTTCTTTGAATGCAAATAAATCCTTTTTTTCAAGTTTCCTAAATGGACGTCCTGCTTTCATGACCTGCCTGATCTTGGTCATCCCACCCAATCTACCCCGACGACGCTACAAACTGGATGGCAGCGGTGGAATCAAGAAAAGGCATGCAGAAAACTGCGGACGGAAGATCGACTTCTGTGGATCCGGGATCAGCAGAACGAGACCTCGTGGCTCCGGGAGGCACAACCGTCGCAGTAACGGCATGAAGTTTTGGACGACTCCAGGAAACTAAGGACGAGCAGCAGAAGGCAGACCAGACGATCTGGGATCGGCGGTCCTGTGAACGTGGCTCTGGGAGACACGTCCTTCGCCAGCTCGAGGTTGGAAGTAGCTGCGGACGGAAGATCGACTTCTGCGGATCCGGGATCGGCAGAGCGAGACTTCGTGGCTCCGGGAGGCACAACCGTCGCAGTAACGACTACCGGAAACTAAGGACGAGCAGCAGAAGGCAGACCCGACGATCTGGGATCGGCGGACCTGGGAACGTGGCTCCGGGAGACACGGCCTTCGGCAGCTCGAGGTTAGGTGAGTGCTTGAGCGATCACGTTTTGCCGGACGATAAGAACAGGGTTCTATCGGGCAATTGGCTCTGAAGGGCCGCCACAAGTGTGCGGTGAATATTGCAGAAGTATTGGTTGGCTCTTGTGAAGATATGGATATCGGAGTGTTAAAGAAAGAAGAGCTGTTGCTGTTAGCAGTAGAGCTCAGCTTGGATATCAATAGCAGGTTAAGGAAGCCCGAAATTCGCAGTGCGATAATCGAAGGGGGTTTCGAGGAGGACGAGCTCAGCGAGGCCTGGGAAAAGATATGTGAGGAGAAGAAACAAAGGGAGGAAGAAAAGAGGGAAAGAGCGGAAGAGAAGGAAAGGCAGGAAAGGAGAGAACAAAGACAGGCCGAAATTGAGCTCGAGAGAATAAAGCTAGAGCAGGCGAGATTAGCACGCAGTGCAGATGCGGCGCCGCCGCATACTGAGAACCTGAAGATGACGAGTTTGCTTCAGCCGTACAAAACAGGCGAGGACATTGGTCTCTACCTGATTAATTTTGAACGGATCTGTGAGAAACATTCATTTCACCAGGACACCTGGCCAGAGCGGTTGCTTGCGTTGTTACCGGGTGAGGCCTCGCAGGTCGTGGCCAGACTGAGCGCAGCCGAGGCAGGCGTATACAGTTCAGTGAAGTCGACATTACTCGCAAAATACAGGCTCTCCACAGAGGAATTTCGGAGGAGATTTAGACGGGAAAGAAAGAAGCCTGGTGAAAGCTTTGTTGAGTTTGCGTGTAGCCTGAGTGATAATTTTTCAGAGTGGGTGAAAGGAGCAGGTGCGGATAACTTAAGTAAACTGAGGGATCTAATTTGTTTGGAGCAGTTTTATGACACCCTGCCGGATAACGTGCGCCTGTGGGTCAAGGATAGGCAGGAAGGTGTGTCTGTTAGGAGTGCAGCACAGCTTGCCGACGAGTACGTGGCCAGTCGAGGCTTCAGGACCCCGATCAACAGCGCACATCACTATCAAAGGCCTGCACCACGGCCCCAAGCTTACACTCGAGGACCGCAAAGCGCAACAAAAGAGCGAGAGGAAACTAATCAAAATTCGGCGCGTGCTGAAGGCAAGCTGAAAGAGCCGGAAAAGAACAGAAAGGAGGTCAGAAATCATTTAGAAGAGTTAGAGTCGCGAGCTAAGGCGCTATGTTTCAAGTGCAACGAAACAGGTCACTTTGCCCGAAACTGCTCAAAAGGTAGGCCAGTGTTTGCTTGCGTAAGCGATCACCCGAGTAACCTAGATCTTTTGAAACCTTACACGACAGATTTAATGGTTAATGACAAAAGGTGTAGGGTACTCAGAGACTCCGCGGCCACTATGGACGTAGTCCATCCGAACTACGTAAAAAGTGAAGACTACTTATCCGAATGCGCGTGGATAAGACAGGCCGTCAGCGAAGATTCAGTGTGTTTACCTATGGCAAAGGTACACATTCGGGGTCCTTTTGGAGCGATCGAGACAGTAGCAGCAGTCTCCCGTGGGCTACCAGAGGGCTACCCGTACCTTTTCTCGAACAGCTCGGAGTCACTACTCAACGACAGGGGGTGCACTTTTGCTGATGCCCAGGTCATGGCTTTGACGAGATCGAAAGCACGCGTATTGGCTCAGCAGCTGCGTTACGGGGAAGGGGAAGGTGCCAAAGCGAAAGAGTTAACAACTGAATCCGAAGAAGTTAAGCCCGACGAGGCACTTATCCCTATTCCTCCGACCGAAAATCCGGAAAATGGTCAGATTAAGAAGCCGATAATTGAGAAAAGAAAGAAACCTTCGAAAGGAAAAGATCATAGTTTGCAGGGGTCCGTGTTGGCCCCAATCTCGCACAGCTACGAGCGCATGCTAGGGGTTGACAGGGAAGCGTTACGGCTGTCTCAGAAAACTGACCCTAGTATAGCGGTTATGAACAACGGAAACAGTGAAGGTGTTTCGTCAAGAAACATCTCTTTCGAAGTGAGGAACGGTATCCTATATCGTAAATACCGAGATAGGCGAGGGCAGTGCTACGATCAATTGGTGGTGCCATCACCATACCGCAAGGACCTACTCAGTCTTTGTCACGATCACTCATGGGCAGGACACCTGGGCATAAATAAAACCAAGAAAAGATTGCTACAGGAATTTTATTGGCCGGGGTGTTTCAGGGACGTGCAGAATTTCGTGAAGACTTGTGACGCTTGCCAGAGAGCCGGTAGGTCTAACGACAAATGGAAGGCCCCGATGGTAAAAGTGCCCATTATTTCTGAGCCCTTCCGCAGAGTTGTTGTAGATTTGGTGGGGCCGTTGCCGAAAACAAGTGCGGGGAACAGATACATTCTCACACTATTGTGTCCTGCAACGAAGTTCCCCGAGGCGGTGCCCTTACAGGAGGCAACTTCGGTCGAGGTAGTCGATGCGTTGCTTTCTATATTTTCGCGCCTCGGTTTCCCTGCCGAAATGCAATCGGATCAGGGAACCGTTTTCACGAGTGCTCTCACGACCATGTTTCTCGAGAAATGTGGCGTTAAAATTTTGCATAGCTCGGTTTACCACCCACAAAGCAACAGTGTGGAGAGATGGCATGCTACCCTAAAAAAAGTATTGAGAGCTGTTTGCCATGAAAGGAAGTGTGATTGGGATGGTTGTTTACCGGGCACGCTATTTGCGTTGCGCACAGTGCCACACGAGGGAACCGGGTTCGCACCGGCAGAGCTGGTGTATGGCCGGAATCTTCGAGGTCCGCTGAGGCTAGTCCGCGAACTGTGGGAGGATGATCGGGGGCCTAAATGTGTGATCGAGTATGTGTTGAACCTAATGCAAAGGTTACATAAGTGTCGTGAGATCGTGAAGGGCAACCTAGAGGCGAGGCGAGACGCTTCAAAGCGCTACTATGATAGAAATGCCAGGACGCGATCATTCAACCCGGGCGACAAAGTGATGATATTGAGGCCTAATCGCCAGAATAAACTGGAAGTCCACTGGGATGGACCTGCCGAGGTTATCAGTCGCCTTTCGGAAGTAAACTACACCGTGAGATTACCTGGAAGAAAACGCGAGGACAGGGTCTACCACGTAAACCTAATGAAGCCATTTTTAGAGCGAGCAGCAATTGTTAGCATCGCCATGAATGTTTCAGAAGAGGTTTCTCTAGAGGTACCTTGTTTTCCTGGGAACACGGGCCCTAGTGTAGAAGAGATAATCGCGTGTGCAGTTAACAAAGACGAGTTGGGTACAGCTAAAGTCGAGGATCTGAAGAGCCTTATTCTGGAATATCTGGAATGTTTTGGGGAAAGGCTCGGAAGGACTCATTTGGTACAACATGATATCGAGCTGACTACAGAGGTCCCTTTTAGCTCGAAGGCGTACCGCGTGTCTCCGCGACAGCTGGACTTAATGAAGGCGGAAGTTAAAAGGATGCTTCGCCTTGGCGTGATCAAAGAAGCATATAGTGACTATTGCTCCCCTTTGATGTTGGTCGAGGTGCCGGGGAAAGAACCACGGCCATGCGTCGATTATCGCAGGTTGAATGCGATCACAAAAGACCAGGTGTACCCGTTGCCTAACATAGAGGAAAGGGTGGAGCTGGTAAGCCGGGCTACCTTCATTTCAACCCTAGATTTAGTGAGAGGATATTGGCAGGTGCCCTTAACTGAACGAGCAAGTCGGTATGCAGCATTTGTAACACCCTTTGGCGTTTATCAGCCCGTCACCATGGCCTTTGGTTTGAAAAACGCACCCTTCTGTTTTTCAAGGTTAATGGATCGGGTGCTAGAAGGACTAGAAGAATTTGCGGTGCCATATCTAGACGACGTGGCCGTATTTTCTAATGATTGGGAGTCTCATTTGCAGCACACACGAACGGTGCTTGAAAGAATCAAAGGGGCGGGCCTGACTATTAAAGCCGAGAAGTGTCAGTTCGGCCAAGCCCGTGTCACGTATTTGGGACACGACATAGGGCAGGGAAAACGGGAACCAATGAAAGCCAAAGTAGCTGCGATAGTCAACTTCCCAAGACCCGTAAACAAAAGGGAGGTGCGAACATTTCTAGGAATGACAGGCTATTACCAGCACTACATTCCAAATTATTCGGAGCTCGCCAGCACGCTAACCGACAGCCTGCGAAAACCTGAACCGGAAGTGGTAACTTGGAGCACCGAGAGGGAGGAGGCCTTCCAAAACTTGAAGAAAGCTTTGTCTTCTCGGCCCGTGCTTGTCGCGCCAGACTTTAGCCGAGAATTCATTCTCCAATGCGACGCCAGCAACCGAGGTCTAGGTGTCGTCTTGGCCCAACTTAACGAGGGAGGTGAAGAGCATCCGGTGCTCTATCTCAGTCGGAAGCTGACTCCCCGAGAAGAGGCTTTCAGTGCCTCGGAGAAAGAATGTTTGTCCATTGTGTGGGCCATTCAAAAACTAGGATGCTATATTCAAGGCACAAAATTCACGGTCGAGACTGACCACTGCCCGCTTTCATGGCTGAAGCAAATGTCCAATAAAAACGGGAGGCTGTTGAGATGGAGCCTCATACTACAGGAGTATAACTTCGAGGTCAAATATAGAAAGGGGAACCAGAATAAGAACGCCGATGGACTGAGCCGTGGATTTTAGAGTCGAACACTGATTTTCTTGTTGCTGTTTCTTTTTTTACTGATGTGTTTCTATCGCGGCTGAGGTCACGGCATTTAGATTTTTTTCCAAGGGCTGACCCCCACAAAAAAAAAAAAGAAAGAAAGAGAGGGCAATCATGGGGTAAAATTATGGCAGTTTTGGCGTCCGGTGGGCGTGTCGCTCGGGCACGCCGACCAGAGTGTGTGTGCTTGTGTTGTGTATCCCTGGAACAGGGTTATTGGTGATGCGAGTGCTGAGGCCCAGAGAGGCCGAGTGTTTGCACATGTCGTCTCGACGCTTCAGGTGACCCGACAGTTGGCCACCCTCGAGTCGAGTCTTTCGGCGGCGGAGGAGTCTGTTGCGTCCCGCTGCCAGTGACGTCTTCGAGGCGAGCGCGATGTCGCCGCCACTCAGTTCCGCGAACGCAGCGACTGTTGAGGCTGACCATTGTGTCGCGGGACGGTGCGCTGGCGCCACGGCTGGGCCCTGCGGAATGCGGCGGCGGTTTCGGGGAACGAAAGATTCGTCGCTGCTTCTTGGAGGGATGGGTCCACCCGGAACAACTGAGCATAGAGCTGAGGGGAAGTCGGGTTCCGGGTGGACGATTCACCCCCTTGATCCCCCCCTCTTACTGCGGGCCGCCCCTGCCTTTCGTGAAGTGGACTGATGGACCGAGATAGAGGGAGAGGGGCGGCAACGAGAGGGATAAAAAGGACGGAGGAGACGGCGGGCGCAGGAGGGGGAACAACGATGACCAGTTAACTTTTCTTTGAATGCAAATAAATCCTTTTTTTCAAGTTTCCTAAATGGACGTCCTGCTTTCATGACCTGCCTGATCTTGGTCATCCCACCCAATCTACCCCGACGACGCTACACCGTGACCATTTCGCTAGCTTCACATATTCCAAATTTTGTATTACGTGATGCGAACAGACGACAAAGGTAGAGGACGCGTTCACACATGATAATCAGGACATGCATGCCATGTCAAATATGACTACTTGCTACATTCCTAGCACGCTTGCGGCCGTTTCACTAGCTCCACATATACCAAATGTGTCTGAACGTGACGTGAATAGACAACGAAGGTAAATGAAATGTCCAAACGTAGTAATCATGACAAATTTGTCATGTACGGCATACTTTAAGTCCACCTCGTAACGTTGTGCTGATTTTAGAGTGACCTATCAACCTTCCTCATTCGTGCTTCGCATATCATCGATTACCCCTGTACGAGGTATCTGCAAATTTTTTTATTGTCTCTCTTTTTTCCGATAATTCGCTTGGTTCTATGAGCACGCTAAAAAGCTACTGAAGACGAGCTGATAGACAAGATATGATTAGACCTTGCGACGGCAGCACCACTTTTATGCATAAAATTAACGCAGTTTCCTATGTAAATTTTGTGTAGTAATATCAGTTAATATATAATAAAGACCACGAACAATATATTAATACTGACAAAAATTGTTGACCGCGTAGAGAAATCTGAGATAACATGGCCGGGTACTTCGAATTATTTATGTTTTGCAACTCGGCGCTTCACAGGCCATTTTCTTGCGACGTTAAACAAAACATACTAAAAATTCATTTAGAAACAACAAGTACAGCTGGCTTAAGTCAATAAGACGAACAATATTATTATCAGTGGAGTCATCGCAATTCATGTTCTGTGCAGTTGTCTATGCTTTTAAGTAGAATAAGTAAGATAACAGCTGAGGCTTCTATAAGATTTTTCAGGAGTAGAGGATTCTTGCGAACCATTAGCATATTAGGTTTCAGAAACGTGATGATATCGAAGTGTTTGCTAGCTGCGCATTTCTTGAAAAATAACTTACTGTGCAACATTTCAGCGTAAAACACCTTTTTCTTTGCAGACGCCGAAGCCAACAGAAGTGTATCAAGGCTGCATTGACGCACTTGGAGCTTTTCATCCTGAAGAATCGAATTGTTTGGTTAGTTGACATAGCTTCACTTTCATTCATATTTTGCCGGTGTAATGTTACATCATTTACAGCAGTAGGCTGGTGCAATAAAAATAGGATAGGTAATGAACGGATCTAGAGGTTTTTTCTTAAAGGCTATTCGAAAAAGGCGCTTAACTCACGATGGTAATGAATGGTAAACTATGACTGAAGGCGCAATTGAAAAAAAAAGAAAGTAAGTTTCAAAATAAGCACGCATACGAGAAACGTGCTGTTAGGACTTCATCAGCGTGAGAATGAACGATTACCTATATAGATAACCACGCCACCAAATCTGCCAAAGCTTCTGCATGTCTGAGCCAATTCCACACAGGAGAGCAATCTGGTGTAACGGAAGCCTATCTAAGAATAAGGATGCACATCGGCGCATATAGTCGACATTATTGCGCGATCATTATTTACAAGGTTTCTGCTGGCCTCTTAATGAAGTCATTGGCAAAAATAGGCACTATGTGAATATAGCACACTAAGCATTTTAACTATAAATCATGCCACAAAAATGCCGGGAACACACAGTTTGGAACAAGGTAAAAACAACTATAAATAACAGTGCAGTGGAGGGCTTGAAGCAACATAATGCAAATACGAAGGCATACCAGCGTCACAAGAGGGCAAGCCAACAGAAAAAATTGTGCAAGCCAAAATAAAAAATCACGGCATATCCACAGAGTGAATGATGATGAGTGGGGGAAGCGTCAATCTAACTGTCCATGCGTTTGTGCTTCTCTCTGTGCATCCGCTTGTATAACTGTCCATCTTTGCATGTGTCTGTCTGTCTGTATATCTATCTATCTAACTATCTAACTATCTGTCTATCTGTCTGTCTGTCTGTCTGTCTGTCTGTCTGTCTGTCTGTCTGTCTGTCTGTCTGTCTGTACGCACCTGCTGAGTGAGTCCTCTAAGTTGGCGGTTTAACGAACCACGACAAGCTAGAAGGGACAGACCCAGAGGTTTAGGTGCTTCACCCCTAAAAGAAAATCCCCACCATCTACACGAAGTCAATGCCGATGAGTGGAGCGAAACTCCAACGCCTATGAGTAGAACCATAAAAAATTCACCCCCACATCATATGAACACGTGACACAGCACTATAGGGTTTTTTTAAATTTTTAATATTAGAATACTGCAGCTTTTCAGGGCCCAAGCACGAGTGTATACAAACATTGGTGATAATAATCAATGTCACAATAATACAACGAGAAAGCATAGACGCATATATATATATATATATATATATATATATATATATATATATATATATATATATATATGCCCCTTTCGCCGCAGGGGAGTTATGTAACTCCCCTACGGCGGAAGGGGCGCTTGGTACGGCGGTGAAGGACTAGCAGGGTGATACGGTTTGAGTTTGTGAACGTGACCAACGTCCTTCAGGAGTCAGGGGGTCGAAGAGGCATTGTTTAGGGGTGCGATCTCGTAGGTCACGTCACTGGGTTGTCCTAACACTTTGTAGGGGCGAGAGTAGTGTGGTAGTAGCTTCTCTGATAAGCCGACTTGGCGGCTTGTTGTTCAAAGAAGTGCCAGAGACCCCGGCGAGAAGTGCATGCTTTAGTGGCGACTGTCATAGCGGTCTTTTTGGTGCGCTTGCGACAAGTGTAGCCGATCACGGGCAAGTGATGGGCTGCATTGGCTCGAGAAACGACATCGCTGGCGTACTCAGTAGACAAGGGGGCAATCGAAGGAAGGAGCGTGTCAAATGGTAACGCTGGCTGTCGGCCAAATAGCAAATACGACGGTGAGTAACTAGCTGTGTCGCGCCGTGAAGGGTTGTACGCAAAGGTAACAAAGGAGAGTGCTTTGTCCCAGTCACGGTGATCTAGTGAAACGTACATTTACGGAGTCGGCATCAGCTTTTAATTCAGACGCTCGGTCAATCCATTTGTCTGTGGATGATAAGCGGTGGTAAGCTTGTGCTGACTGGAGCAGGCGCGGAGAATGTCATCCACAACCCGTGAAAGGAAGTACCTTCCTTGATCAGTAAGCAACTGCCGCGAAGCGCCGTGATGAAGAATGACTTCATACAAGAAAACGTCAGCGACGTCAGTGTAACAGCTTGTCGGCAGTGCTTTAGTGATGGTAAAGCGTGTGGCGTAATCTGTGGCGACTGCAACCCATTTATTTCCAAAAGTGGACGTAGACATTGGTCCCTACTGGTCAAGGCCAGCACGAAGGAGTGGTTCCGTCAGTATGTCAATGGGCTGTAGGAGGCCAGACGGTAGCACAGAGGGGCGCTTGCAGCTTTCGCAGCGGTCGCAAGCAGTGACGTTGCGAACCACAGAACGATACAGTCCGGGCCAGAAAAAGCGACGTCGCACACAACCGTAGGTACGAGAGACGCCGAGGTGACCGGCTGTAGGCACGGCGTGTAGTTGTTCGAGAACGCTGATACGCAGGTGATGGGGAAGCATGAGTAGTATTTCCAGGCGATCGGCATGGAATCTGCGACGGTACAGAATGTTGTCGTGCAGTTAGAACAGGCGAATGGGAGGGTGTGTTGGAGCATAGGTCAGACGCTCGATGACGGAGAGTAAGGATGGGTCACGTCGTTGTTCGGTGGAGGTATCACCCAAAGCGTTGATGGAGAGAACACAGGGGTCTGCTTCAAGGTCTGTCAGGTCGGGCGTTTCAACCGGATGACGTGAAAAACAGTCTGCGTCTTTGTGTAGGCGTCCCGAATTGTAGTGTCCCATGAACGAGTATTCTTGCAGACGCGCAGCGACCGATGAGAACCAGCAGAGAGCGTGATGGTCCGTAACAACGGAAAAAGTTCGGCCGTACAGGTAAGGCCTAAATTTCGCCACTGCCCACACTAAAGCTGGGCATTCACGCTCAGTGATGGAAAACTTTGGTTCAGCAGGTGAAAGAAGATGACTTGCGTAAGCAATCACGTGGTCCTTCCCGTGCTGTCGTGGGCCGAGGACCGCCACAATCCAATGGCCACTGGCATCGGTCCGAGGCTCTGTAGGTGATGCAGGGTCGAAATGGGCCAGTATTGCTGGCATAGTCAGCAGATGAATAAGAGCCGAAAAGTTATTCACTTGCTCTACGCCCCATGCGAAGGGAACATCCTTCTTTAAGAGATCAGTAACGGTCGAGCGATGTCGGCGAAGTTGCGGACAAATCGACGAAAATAGGAACATAGTCCTACAAAACTTTTTACATCCTTGGTTGAACGTGGTTTCAGAAATTCTTGTACTGCTCGCACCTGGTTTGGAGCTGGTTGAACACCAGTGGCACTGAAAAAGGTGGCTGAGTATGGTACTTTGGCCATGTCCAAAATGGAATTTTTCTGAATTGAGCTAGAGAGCGGCTCTTCGAAAAACATCCAGAACAGCTGACAGACGTGTGATACGGCTGCGAGAGAGATAGAAGAGAGAGAGAGAGAGGAAAACTTTTATTTGCGCATAAGCGGAGCAGTCCAATGGTCGGGGCCCCTATTGAGGCTCGCTGGCCTAGCCTCATTCCTCTAACCCTTTGACCAGCCAGCGCTGATCAACAACGCCGAGCTGACAGCAGCGCCTGTCCCACTGCTACTCTGTTTTTGTTCCATGTTGTTTTGTTTTCTTCTGTGTGATGCGTACACTCCCACGTGATGTGAAACAGAGTTGCTGTGGCCTCGCACCATGGACAAATATCTTTGTATGCTGTGGGTAGAATACATGCAGCCTGTGTAAGTTCGTGTATGTGTTTGTTTGGATTCTGCGTAATGCCACCGATTCCATTGCTGTAAGTTTCTTATGCGGTGCTGGATACACTTTTCTATTGTCCCTGTAATACTGAAGAATTTCACCAAAGTTAGGGTCTAGGGGCGTTGGATCCTCCATTGCAGTGTGCAAGGAAGCTCGGTAATCTGTGAAGCCTCGAGCCGCCTCATCCGCAAACTGGTTTCCGGTGACGCCCTCGTGCCCTGGCGCCCAGATAATGGTTTGGGTGTATTCAATTGGGAAGTCCTTGTGGGCTTTGGTTAGAATTTGGAAGGCCTTCATACATATTCTACCTTTTTCGTAATTTCTACATGCAGCCTTCGAGTCTGTGATTATTGTCATTGGGGTTTTTCGCTTCCTGCCCTCCTTAATTGCCAGTGCGATCGCTATCTCCTCCGCTTCTGTGAAAGAGGCTTGGGCTATGGAGGCACAACTTGTGACGTTTCCTTTTCGGTCTGTGACCACGGCCACCATGTTCTTTGCATTTACCTGATATGGTGCAGCGTCAGTAAATCTCGCCGTATTTAGATATTTTGTCTGTTTATCTATGTAAACGGCTCTTGCTTTACGTCTTCCAGCATGTAAAACTGGGTCCATGTTCTTCGGTAGGGGGCATATTTTGTACCAGGCTCTGACTGAGCACGACAATTCCTTAGCTCTTCCATGTGCCTGTACTTGTTCGCCGAGGCCGATCCTCTGAAGAAGTTTTCTGCCGGTTGTCGTCTGTAGCAGGCGGTTAATCTGGGTGGTTACTTGTCCCTCAGCCAACTCATCAAATGTATTGTGAAGTCCGAGCGCTAATAGCTTCTCAGTTGAAGTGCTTTGTGGTAGTCACAGAGCTGCTTTATACGCCATCCTTATTATTTTGTCTGCTTTTTCTTTCTCCTCTCTATTCATGTTCTGGTAGGCTAGCGAGTATGTTAGTCTGCTGATGACTAAGCTCTTTACCAAACGAAGCACGTCTTGTTCTTTCAGTTCAGCACGATTGTTCGTTATTCGAACGATCACACGAACAATTTGTTGAACTGTTCGTTTAAGCATATTCAGTGTGTGGAGACATCGCTGATTGGACTGTAACCACATCCCTAAGATCCGAACAGTTGTTTTCTCTGGTATAATATTGCCGTCTAGCTTGACCTCAAGGCGGAGGCTCGGGTCTGTCCTTTGTTTTTTACTCTTGGAGAACCGAATGAGTTCCGATTTGTCTGCTGAGCACTGAAGCCCCCTTTCTTAAGTGTAATCTTCTATGGTTTTAGCTGCCAGTTGAAGCCGCTCTTCTTTTTCTGCCAAGCTATCCTTGGTTGTCCATACAGTGATGTCATCCGCATAGAAGGAGTGTCGGATGTCGGGAATACCTTCCAGTTTTTTGGCTAGACCAATCATGGCTATGTTGAAAAGCGTAGGCGAGATCACAGCGCCTTGTGGTGTGCCTTTGCTCGGTGGGTGGAAGACATTGGATTCGTGTTCTCCTAATCTGATAACAGCGGTTCTTTTAGTAAGGAAGTTCTGTACATATTTGTACGTCCTTTGACCGCAGTTTGTCGCTGCTAGCCCATCTAATATGGCGTTATGGCTTACGTTGTCTAAAGCGCCTTTTATGTCGATGGCCATGACAATGTTTTCTCCTGCTTTTGGAACATTTGTTAGTACTTCCTCCTCTAAAAGCAGAAGGATGTCCTGTGTCGAAAGGTTCGAGCGGAAACCAAACATGGTGTTTGGCAACAAGTTATTTTGTTCAAGGTGCCGTTGAAGTCTGGCACTTATTAATCTCTCAAACACTTTGCCTAAGCACGAGGTAAGAGAGATTAGCCTGAGGTTTTCTATTGCCAATTTCTTTCCTGGTTTGAGTATCATAATGACTACAGCATGCTTCCATTGTTGTTGTATAGTGCCATTCACCCAGTGTTTGTTAATGAAGTTTAGAAGCGCTGTTATGGCTTCGTCATTCATGTTGCGAATCATGGCATTGGTGATTTGGTCCACCCCAGGCGCTGTGTTGCGTTTCATGCTGACGATTGCCGCTCTGACCTCGGCATGCGTGAAAGGTGCATCCAGTTCTGAGTTTGGGAGCCCAGTGTATTTAGCCTGGTAAGGGGCTGTGATGGCTCGGGCGCCGAGACACTTAATATAGATGTCTTGAAGCAGGTCATCTCTTGTGCCTGGATATGTGTGCAATAATCTTTCTAGAGATGTTTGTCCTTCGCGTTTAGTTTTCAGAGGGTCAATCATGGCTCTTAGGATATTCCATGTCTTTGCTGTTCCTAGGGTTCCATTTAGTGAATCCCAAATTGTTCTCAGTTGGCTGTCGCGAGTTGATCAGCGTACTGTTCGGCTTGCTGCGTTATTTCTTCAATTTTCGCTTTGAGTTTCTTATTTCGCTTTTGCCTTTTCCATCTTTTAGTGAGGTTTTTCTTGCTTCCCACAGGTGGAGAAGGTGAGTGTCTACTTCAGGGGTATCATCTGTTCTGGCGACAGTTTTGGTGTACTTTGCTTTTCATTTCAAATTACTTTGCACCACTCGTCCAAGTCGTCTATAGCGGTCACGTGCGCTTTTAGCGCTTTTCTATATGCGTGCCAGTCTGTAAATTTGGCTGTGCCGATGTGTTTGCGGATTCGGCCGGTGCGGATTGTGGTGCTTAGTATGTAATGATCACTGCCCAGGTTTTCAAGGGTGTTGTACCAGTCCACGCTGTGGCAGTTTTGTACTAACGTCAAGTCCGGACTTGTGTCCATGGATACGCTGTTGCCTATCCTCGTTGGTATTGCAGGGTCAGTTAACAGAGTCATTTCCAGTTTCTCTATTTGTCTTGCGATATTCTTGCCTTTGGTGCCTTGCATTTTATATCCCCAGCTTGCATGCCTGGCATTAAAGTCCTCAACTATGATTAATGGATTCTCTTTCGCCAGTTTTGCTGTCTCTTGAAAGAGCTTGTCGAACGTTGCTCTCTTTTGTCTTGGGGGACTATACATATTAAGTATGAAGGAGCTCTTTCCATGGCTTCCTTTGTAGGTTATTTCTGTTATGATATGCGGGATATCCGCCTCTTCAATGGGCTGATGACATATTGCTGTAATTGAGTTATCGACTAATGTAGCAACTTTCAATTCTGCGTCCCCGGTACTATAAGTTTCGTAGCCCCGTAATTTTGGTTGTGTTCCGGCTTCCTGGACTGCTATGACAGCAGGTGGCTTTTGTTGCGATGCCACCAGCTGCAACAGTTGCCCTCTTTTCCGCCGGAAACCACGGCAGTTCCACTGCCATATTTCGCACTTTTCTGACAGCTGCGTTTGATGATTAGCCATTATGCGTCTCCTGGTTCATGGCCGACAATCCGGGCCTGTTGTAAATTTTCTCAGCCTTTTCTCTGATGTTGATGCCTGTGGCATGCTTTCGCAAGGCTTTCGTGAATTCGACGTGTTGTGCCTAGATTTTCTTGTCCAGAATCTCGAGCTTTCTATCTACATTTATCATTACTTGCTCTATAACTGTCGGTATAACTTCCTTTAGTGTTTCTTTCAGCATCGACGACGGAATCATTGAGTCACCTCCTGCATTCGGTTGCGTCTGCGATTTCTTGCCACTCTGGGTGGGTATAAAGTTTTGTTGCGGGTGCTGCGTTTGTTGCTTTTTTAGTTCCCTATTTTCGCGTTCTAGGTCACCTATTCTCACCCGCATTATCTCTAACTCACGTTCTAAGCGCGTGAGTTGTGGTGTTTGGTGTGAGTGTTGGGAGGATTTTGCTGCCCAGCTCACCTGGTTCTTCTCTTCCTTTTTCTGTGCCTTCTTGCCCCTGTGCTGTTGTTGCTTTGCTTGGGCCTGCTTGTGGCCACCATTCCTGGAGTTGGAGCACTCTCGAGAGCCGGACCTGGATCGGGATGTAGATCGAGATCTGGATCGGGAACTGGAACGGCCCCTGCTTGGCGGTGCAGAGTCCTCGTGGTCCGTGCTGAACCAGCGTCTCTTGAGTATGCCAGTGGTTTTTGGTGTGCTGTGTTGGTGCGACAGCAGCGACCGGCCCTTTTGAGGGACGCGTTTGAGTTTCTTGGTGCACACCGATGCCGCCGTGGGATGGCGTCCGCCGCACAGGACACATTCCGGATCGCAAGTGTGGTCCTCACGTGGGTCTCTTAGGCGACAGTTACTGCACGCCTTTGTCATTGGTGTGGGACAAACATCCGTCCTATGTCCCTGGCTCTTGCAGAGTTTACAGTACTGCCGTGTGGGTTGATAAGGCACGCATCGCATTTCGCCCCCGTAATAATACACGAAGCGCGGCAGTATTGGTCCATCGAACGTGATCACTGCAGTTTGTGACTGTCCGAGCATGCGGGCTTGAACAATTGTCACTCCTTGAGTGCGCACTCGGAGATGGCTCAGGAGTTCAGCTTCTGGCGTTTCGCGTTCTAATCCATGTACCACTCCTTTCAGGTATCGAGCAGGAGTGGATATGTAGGTGTTCACGGGATAGTTGGTGCCATTGAGCTCCAGTGTCTTTATCTTCAAGATCCTTTCTGCTACATCTTCGCACGGAGTGCTTGCAATAATTATGTTTGATTCGTTGCGAAGGCGAAGCAGAAATTTGTGGCTGTTACAGGCCTCCGGGTCACCGCTCGCATGTTCTATCGCTCGCGCAACCTGGTATGCTTTCAGTTCCTTCACAACTAAGCCTGGTCTGGGCCACATGATAATCTTCATATCGTTTTTGGGCAGCGGCGCCGCGCGCGTTCGTCGCCGGCCCCTTTCAGATGCTCTTCCGCGTTGCTCTTCTGCAAGCGTTCTAGCGCCGGAGCTCTTGCTCTCAGTTTCGCCTCGAGCAACGCTGTCATCACTCGCGGCGCGTTCTTGTTTTCTGATGCGTTTTCGCTGTCGCAATGACATAGCTACCTGCCACTGACCATTCTTGGCTTCGTCGTCGTGTTCCTCCGCAGAGTCTTTTTCCTTGTTCTCGGCGTCGATAGTAGATTCCCCTTTTAGCCCCTCGTCAGGTGAAAGGAAATCTTCGTTGGCGTCCACCGCAGAGCTCACTTGGGTTTCGATGTCTTAGTCATCCATGTCCATAAGTGCCTGGGCTAGTTCCGGGTCGTTATCCGTTAGGGTTCGGGCAGGTGCAGCGCAACGCGTCGGCCGAGAGCTGGCTGCCAGGACTCCGCGTTCCGCTTCGCCGCGAGGATTAGCGTGGCGGGTTGGCATGCTCTGCCGAAGGTCTTCACTTCCCAGAGGAAACCGGGATCGCTTGTCCAAAAAGGTGGTGTCAGCGTGTACCTGACGTCTTCCTGCACAATTCCCGTAGTTTCACTGGCAGTCACATGATTTTAACCGCTGCTAGGTACGATGATTGACGGAGCCGATGTGAACGCGTGTGCACTCCTCGGCGCCACCTGGCGGTCTCCTCTACGGCTGCCAATGTTAGATGAAAAGACGATGATATCATCTAAGTAACATAAGCAGATTGACCACTTATATCCTCGGAGACGATGATGATGAAAAACATTTATTATAAAAGAGAGAGGTACGGGCCCAAAGCATGACCCCGCTACATGGTCGGCGTCCTTAGTCCGGGACACCGCATGACGAGGCCCCTACTCGCGCCCGTCTCACCAGAGCCCGTTGAGACTCTAGTGATGAGCAGTTGAGGAGGGCAGTCTCCCATGCCTCTTGGGAAGGGGTAGGGGAAGGGGGTAGGTGGAGATTTTTCGTACATGCCGATACCATGTGAAAGATATCACACGTCTCCCCACAGTGTGGGCACCGCCCATCTCTGTTCGCATCGAAATGTTTTAGGATTGCAGGACAGAGTAGAGTACCTGTCTGCAGGCGCCTTAGAGTTCGCTCTTCCGCCTTACTCAGCCCCTTTGCAGGAGCCGAGTAAAGGCGGTGAGTGTCGCGATAATAGGTCAGAATTTCTTTGAACCGCAGCAGCGGTGTATTGGCCTCCGAGTCATAATAGCCAACGTGAGAAGCCCGGCGGGTAAGTGCTCGGGCGGCCGCGTCAGCGGCCTCATTACCTCGTAAGCACTGATGGCCAGAAGCCCATACGATGCGTTTCGCGGCTGGATCAGCGAGAGCCCGTTTTAGAATTTGGCTGGCTAGGGGGGATATCTCTCCTACCACGAAATGAGCACATGCTTTCCGGGAGTCCATGATATCCTCGGAAAAGGGAGTCCATCATGCACTCGAAAATTGCAGGCGCATTACATAGTCCAAGCGGCATGACTTTAAACTGATAGAGGCCGTCGGGCGTAACAAAAGCGTTTTTTTCGCGATCCATGGGGTCTACGGAAATTCGCCAATAGCCGGACCGAAGGTCGATAGACGGAAAGTATTGGCACCATGGAGGCAATCGAGGGCGTCATCAATGCGAGGCGAAGGGTAGACATCTCTATGAGTGACTTTGTTTATATGGTGATAGTCCACGCAAAAGCACCAGCTGCCATCCTTTTCAACGAGCACGACGGGGGAGGTCCAGGGGCTGGATGATGTTTCTATGACGTCTTTAGTATTCATTTTGTCCACTTTATTCTGAATTACTTGGCGTTCCTTGTGAGATTCGCGATATGGACGCCGTCGTCACCAATGTTAATCCGGTGAGTCACCGCAGTTGTTTGGCCGAGAGGGCGGTGGTCAAAGTATTTCCATCATCATTGCGGGACGACCCTTCAAACGACGGCCGCTGCGAAGTTCCGTAGTGAGGTGGTTCCACAGCACATCCACCAAATGTGACGGGGCATAGGACAGCGTCCACAGAGAATCGGCAGCCGAACAAGATGCCTGAGTTGCCTCTCGCGCAAGCGTCTAACGCACAGGCGTCTTCTTCATCTTCGCAGAGTGCCACGCTTGCTCCTGTCGATGGTGCACCGTAACAATATGATTGATCGCCTATGCACAACAAAATATACCACTATGAACATGGAAAAGGGGAAATCTTATGCTTTAATAAATTATTTGTTCTATAAGTTCATCACTGTGTAGCCATGTTGATGGGAGCGCATTCCACTCATTTATTGTGCGTGGAAAAAATTAAAATTTGAAAACATTAGTTTTAGTTCTATACGGGGTGAGGCATTCAGCATGACGGTGCCTAGTTTTTCAAATTTAAAGGGATGATACATATTCTTCTGGTTTTAGAGATAGTTTGCTATTCTTCGGCTGAAAAAGAAACTTTAATCTCTGTACCTTTCGCCAAATTTGCAATGTCTGAAGACCTTGTTGTCTCATTACGGTGGTAGGGGAGCCACTCTACCAACACTTTCATTAAATACATCGAATAGCTTTATGCTGAATCCTTTCTAGTGCAATGATCTTTTTGTTAGTGTGTGTTTTCCAAGCGATTGCAGCGTATTTAAGCTTGGGCCTCATAGGCATCTTGCCTCTTTAGTGGGCACCCTTTAAATTTAGCACAGCTGCACGTACTTTTCGCAGGGGACGTGAAAACAAGCGACTACGCAAGTGCTAGACAAACTTCCGGATAAAGGGCTTCACCTCTAGAGTTAAAAAGAAAGATTGGAAGACCCCACGTACCTCAGTTATTGATGGTATGCGAAGCATGCGAATCTGCGGTGATTGCGTTGTGATCTTTTATAGACCAATATCTTGCGAAGTGACGCTAAAGATATGTACAAATTCTCGCACGAACACATGCTAAACGATCGCATAAGTTTAAAATATTCAGTTGTTTAAAGTTCTATAATTATCCCAACAGCACCATGAATAGTAGTAACACCTGAAGCGGTAAGGCGATATGAAGCACAGCTGCTCGTGAGGATGGTTGCCCTAGACAAAGCAACACAACTTCCGCGGATGGCGCTTAACTACAATGGGTGTTAACCCTGTTGAGCAGCTGTATCAATGAAGTACACGTGTAACGTTTAACAGCTAAATATTCACGATTACTATGATCTGTATGAAAACTAGTTTTGAGGCTTGGTTTGACTCTCTGGTAAAATACTTCATTGACACGCATAATTTTTTAGTTTCACTTCTGTTGGGACGATTTATTCTCTGCATTCGTCAGATACCAGTTTTTGTTTACGTTCACGCATTAAAACTACCTATATATATATATATATATATATATATATATATATAAATATATATATACATATATATATATATATATATATATATATATATATATATATATATATATATGTGTGTTCTCATCGTTACTGTGGGTACTTGTGGCGTGTCCCCGCATACCTGCCAGCCACCTCTATGGCAGGTGCCAGCATACGTGTTGCACATACCTGCCCAAAGGTTTGTGCCACCCGTCTGGCGGGAAGATTACCGCAGCACCAAAGTTATTTACGTCTCTCGCATGGAGCTCTGCCCATGACGTTCCTCATTACCTTGACTCGCATCGGCCAGGATGAGCGCTTCCACGAAGGGGCGAGGAAGGAGCGGCATTAGTGTAGGCATCTACTGTCAGTTCATTGTCATCTCGCTGGCAGCCAATCATCATCACCTGTTTTGGCTGACAATCAACACCGTTTTTGGGTGTGCGCTTCATCTCCGCTTCCTTGGCGCTTGTTTGTTTCCCCGCTCACGGCTGAATAAGCATCTTTACAAGCGAACCGTCATACTATCAAGAAAAGAAAGGTAGGCAGAAAACTAAAAGAAAGAAAGATTAAAAGATAACAGCAAAGTAAAAGAAGGAAATATCAAAAGATAGTGGAAGCGTTGAGTTTAACAGAAAGGGGAAAATGGCAAAACGGGAAAAACAGCGTGACCAAAACAAGGTAAGTTATACAAATAAGCAGACAAAAGACTAAGATAGTGCAGAAATGTGGAGAGGTTAAGAAGACAAGGCAAGAAATAGAAAATAAATTAAGGGACATTAAAGCTTCGTCATTAAAGTTGAACGCAATAGCGAAATCCGGTCCCTAGTGCGCCCTTCAACCGCTAAGTGCATACTTATAAATCTGTTTTGTTACATACACACACGCACGCACACGCACACAGTAGATTGTACCAGCGTGCGTGCGCAAATGATACAAACAAGTTTTAGATTTAAAGTCACATGGCCTCCAAGATACACGCCACGCGCTCGCCATCTCGGATGCCATAAAGAGTCTGACAATGCCTCACAGATGGCAGCACATTATCTAGCGTTTGATGTTTGCTCGATACACTCCTCTGGAAAGGCATGATATCTTTTCCACTAGATGGACATAGTTGTCAAATTTTTGATTTGTTTGAAAGCTTCTGTGTGTTTTTAGCGGCGATTGCTGCACTCCTCACCTGTTTCGACGTAGTTTGAGGCCTCCCAAATGCGCCTGCAAATCGTCGATTGGGCTCGTTTTCGTCGGGACACCTGTCGAAAAAAATCCATTAAAGAGTTCCTTGAACACTTTTTAAAGTAACCATAAAACGAATTCACTAGACGAGCTTATTGCCTCACGAATTCAACGTGGCACAAATTACAATAATCCATCCGGTGCATGTGGAGTAACAAAGGCGTGTCGCATGCTTCGTTTGCCTTCTCTCTTCTCTCGTACCGACGAAAGCGCTGGAAGCCAAGTAGGGAGGGGTGGCAGGAACAAAGAAACCACGTCACTCACGCCTCGTGACCTTGAACACCTCTTTCTTTTTTTTTCTTCGAATCCGCGGCTTTCTCAGTGTGATCGAATGTGCACGCGTGGACAAGTAGTGGCCTCCCGCGGTGATCTCTGTAACGTACTTTTTCGCTCACAGTTGATTTTTCACTCACAACCAACGTTGTCACTGATGACGGTGGAATTTCTGCGCCACGAACTCTCTAACGCTGTCGCGTTAATAACTATAAGCAAGGAAGACCGCCCAGCTCCGCTGTTGGGCTTGTTACTACTACCAATAAGCTTCCTTAGCTGTTTCTATAGGAACCTTGAAACATTATTTTTTTACCTCTGCCAGTGTTTTATCTAGGGCACCATCACATCGTTCGCACCACAACTTAGCGGCATGCTGTTCACGAAGGCTGCTATGAACAATTACATCACACCCTTTTTCTCACTGCTGCTTTGCCTCCTCAAGTCACGAGACACGCTATAATCCCTGGCAATCACGGGGCGTCGGGCAGCACGCACACAGCCTGGAAAAAGAGACGAAGTTTGCGGGGTGGAGGTTATCTGCTCCATCACGTGCCGCCTCCCTGGCAGCCAACCTAGAGTTACTGTATATGCAACCATTAGGTAGGTAGCATATACAGTAACTCTAAGCCGACCTTATGTCTGCATTCCACAGCTAATCGGATGAGGCGCCTGGGTGACGTCGTGCTACCAGAAGATGTCGCACTTTGAATGCTTGGTTGGAAACGCGTTTGGCTGAGCTGCAGTTCTTTGCAATGATTCGCCGCCCCACAGCGTTGTAAGTAATTGCACAGCTTACTCAAAGTGCTGAGATTAGTCTGTATATATCCCTTGGGACTTGGTTTACCAGTCCAACGTATTTGCGAAATCATTTTCGAGTCCCCTTTATATTATGCTATTCTACTACAGTGAAACACTGGCGATATGGCTCTGATGGGGTCAGCAAGAATAGTTTTATTATTCCAACTTCTCATTACCAAAAATTATAAAAAATTCTGTCTGACATGTGGTATAGAAATTCGCTTACAGATAACAAGCTGGCGTATGTTTTATTTCATTCCAATTGTATGCATATATTTGACTGATTACCAGCGAAGATTTTAGACATCAGTGATCCTGTTTTCCACTCATGAATACATGGCCTGTGCTTGCGTGTAATTAATGAACCTGGTGCGTTTTGAACTCTGTGAGCTAGTTCCTAATCCTATTACGCTTTTCCGCATGAAAGAAAGGTACTGCGACAAAACTGAGTTATTAAGCATTGCTCGCGATAGATGAAGGCGAGAAACTTTTATAACCGCAGCGCTGTGCTTTTATTTGTCAAAATTTTAGGAGCTTGTTGTCCAAGCTTCTTATTCTCAGGCCATGTCCCTGGTCGTGTACGGTAGCTTTCAAACTGGGCGCGAGTATTTTTGGCGCAAAGTCTTCCTCATCCCTGGGAGCTCAGTGAGGACCGATCTCCGTGCAAATAGAGATAATGAGCACCTTGTAAGCAAAGGCAGTGGCGTGGAGAGCTCACAATGCGGCTACAATGCAGGCCTGCCGCCAAGACACGCATGCGAAAGATCAAGAGACTGAAGAAAGACTGTAGCGTCGGCAGCAACCGCAAGTCAGCACCAGCATCGATTCAGAGGTGGCGGCAGCCGAATAAAAGCGGGCTCGTCGATAAGTGGACTCCCAATTGAAAGCATGCAAACCAGAGGCGGCACGCAAGCGGTGGCAAGAGAACCTTGAATCTAATGGGGGGCAGGACGCAGCGGTCAAGCACCAAAAGTGGTCGCTACCTGACGTTGGTGGCACTGACTCACGCTTCAAGCGCCACTTTTTCAATCGTACGTTCGGCCATGGCTGTAAGATATGCGTCCAGCTGAGATTTGACAATAGCCTCACCACCAACGTCTCCATCCACAATGATCAGACTCGTGCCTAGACCAACGCCGGGCTTCAACGAGTTTGCTTTTTTGCAGTGTCTGCAGCAGAATGTGCACGACAATGACGCCTTCTACGCACACAGCGAGCCGCGGCTCTTCAACAAGCCTTCCTACAAGAAGAACCTCGCCAATAGAATTCATGCATTTTCCCAATCAGTTCCAAGCATGCTCCTCAATCGTCATTCGATTCGTGGAGATGGCGGAGTTTTTTATTGGGGTGGTGGTGGGGGTGTCTTTTGGGATAATCACGGCAGCGTCCGCACAATCGGAGAGTTGGCTGGTGCATGCGTCCTGAGTAATCGTTCTTTTCGACGGGGCGAAGATAGTTTAATGACTCAACAACATTATTATGAATTAAAAACAAAATGTAAGAGGGCCCTAATCAAGACAAAAAATGAGACATTTGTTCCTAAATAAAACTACTGCTACTACTACTGCTACTACTACTACTGCTACTACTACTACTACTACTACTACTAATAATAATAATAATAATAATATATAATAATAATAATAGGTAGAAGAACTAGATGAACAACACGAGGAGATCGGAGTACTGGGTCTGTTAATTCACAAGCATCGCCAAGTCGGTACAACATTGACAAAGCTGCGTAAGGTAGAGAACCAGGTGCACCGTATTGCCCGCCATGCTTCCAACAAGCGCGGGAATTACGGTGCAGAGACTCCTTGCAGCTGGCGCATGTATGTGTAACAAGTCGAGTCCTCCACTGGGCTCCTTACCTTCACCTGCACAAGTTTGACCAGAACGCCCTTGAGGTGATTCTCCAGAAGATGTACGAGCATGCACTCAGTCTCCCAATAACCACGTCTAACCAGCGTCTTATTGGCCTGGAGATGATAAACACTTTCGCAAAGCTCCCAGAGGCACACTTGACTAATCAATACACGCGACTTTCAAACACTGCGTCGGGTCGGCGTCTATTAGCCCAACTACACGTCCACCACCCAACAGAGACGGAAGAGCACGTATGCATCCCAGAACTCACGCCTTGCATGTGCGCCCTCTTCCGGCCAACATAATACGTTACGACCACAATGGCAGGTGCCTTGCGCGGGTGGAGGCACTAGCCCATCACTATGGGAACAAACATGGCATATTTTACGTGGGCACTTCCGGCCCTCACCGCGGGGGGTGGTACACGGCTGCAGTCGTCTACCAAAACATCGCAGTGAATGGTCTCACAATGAGAGCACGGGACGTAACACGTGTGGAGGAAGTCGCCATCGTGCTAGCTGCTGCAGACGAGGACGCGCGCGTCATCATTACAGACTCGAGAGCGGCCTGCAGAAATATTCAACATTCATACGTCCCATACCTGGCGTAGCGATCTTACGAAATAGTATTTACATCGGGGTCCCCGCGTGCCGTAGCATCATATGGGCTCCAGCTCACACGAGCCTGAAAGACAATAAAACAGCACACGCCGCTGCCTCCGCGCTCACTCTCCCGGTAAAACCTTCAGACCTTTCTGGAATGGTTCCCGAACCTAATCCGGCCTTAGCATTTTGATAAATTACTGAATTTTGTCAATTCAGTCACGCAATTTATCATAAACCCTGTAAGGGCCTTACGAAGGCAGAGGAACGCTTACTCCTCCACCTTTACACGAAAACACTGCTGTGCCCAGCAGTTTTCAAATATCTTGATCCGGCGTGTACAGGAAAATGCCCGCACTGTGTGGAGAAGTCCTCCGACATCTTCCACATGGTGTGGGCATGCCAGTCAGCTCTGCACCTCACCCCAAAACCAAACCCTACCCGGGAGGACTGGTAGGTAGCCCTGCTCAGCTATTCCAACCTGGCGAGTCATAAGGCCCTGGTAAACCAAGCTAGAGTCGCGTTGGCTGCCAATGGACTTCTGTGTCGAGGAGCCCACCTAGTGTGTGTGAGGGGTGGCCCACACCGGCCCAACTCCCTCACTCCCTGTATATATATAAATTAAAAAGTTTCTCTCTCTCTCTCTCTCTTTGACTGGCACCTAAGTCTAAGTACCCAAGCCTTGAGCATTTTCACCTCTATCGTAAGTGTAGCCACCGTTGCCAGGATTCGATTGTACATAAAGAAATTCACCTGAACAACAATTGCTAAAAAATAAATTACTGTTTCCGAATAACTACCGGCACGCATATAGTGCAATTTGTAAGTAGTAGGGTGTGATGTTTAGAGAAGAACGTCGTTGAGTGTATAAAGAACCCCTTCATTTCACCTTCAAAAAAGTATTTGCCCTACATCACAAAAGCTCAGGCCGCGAAATCCCCAGGGTGTAAAGAACAAAGTTAGTCCTGGCTTATTTGAAAAATTCGAAAGTCTTTATTGTACAAAACGTTAATCCACAAAATGCACAAAAAGTCAGCTTAACTAAATCACAAAAAGTAATACATATGCAAGTTTAAGAAATTGACTACAGACGCTATGAGTAGCGTGCGATTACGACGTGCTCGTATTGTGTTTTTTCTCTCTCATACATTGAGAAAAACAAATGTCCCATACCACGTTATAATCAGTCATGCTCTATCTCGATTGTTTTTGGCCCAAGGCCATCAGCCGCAATTTTTCAAGTTTCCAGGAGTGTTGTATCAATATTTGTGTCATATTAGTTCGGCAAGCATGACGTGAAACGCTAAAGAAAATTATTGCGCTGCCTTGACTTACAGGCTGTTAACGCGCCAGTTTCATCAAATAACTGGGACAGAGTTGACGGTACGACGCAGTGGGATATTGTAGAGGTCTTCTTTATCAAATGGGAAGACCCATCTTGCATTAGCCACTGATCTCTTATTCTGCAGGAGGAGAGATAGCCTTCCTGGAACAATACGCGGGCTTATCGCGCTGAGCATTTCTATGTTTAATTTTTTACGCCGAGGTCTTTTGGTAATTCAAGGTTTTACGGCGTTTTAAATATTTTTTTTCTTAACAAAAGCATTCAGTTGCAAGCAGCGTGTCGTTTAGCGTCCTTTTTTAATGTGTGTTGGGGATTTCGCGCACCCCTCGGCTATCATGAATGATCACCAACTCACGCAATTTTTTTTCTGTAGGATGTTATCTTCGCTCCATAGTAATCGCACTGCATTCACAAGGCTTAAATGGCGGTTGCTGCTCTTTTCATATAAACAATTGATATACACCTCGCTCCGATGCTCGTGCGAGTACAGGCAACCATGTATGGCTGCGATGGGCATGGTGCCGTATGCTGCAAAAGACTCGTCACAAATGAGCATCACGTGACCATATTTACTTTTTTCTTAGAGATCTAGGCAGGAGCCAACCATTGTGCGACTTGCTGGGTTGCCCGGGTTGACTATGATCACCCATGAGAAGTGATAAATTATTCATTCAATTATTTATCTATTTATTGATATACTTTTTCATTACATACTGCGGGTAAAAAGCCAAACAGAGAGGGTACAATACGTTAGGCCAAATGAAAAGCGAGGCGTTTGTTGTGAGCGCCTAATATACATTTTGCAAAGTACCTTGTAAGATGTCACTTGGTGAAAAACTTGCAGCACAAGGTAACGTCCGCCTTTTTTAAACAACAGGTGAAGTTTTTTTGGGGTCCTCTGCGTGGCTACCACTCACATCATTTTCTCCGTCGTCTTGTCCAACGGAGACGAGTGTGGAACCAAGCCACTCGTTAACTGCCCGAACAGTACTTATGACTTTCCCATCATAACTGGAGAGTTATGATGGGAAATGTGGCCACTATGGCTGGTATCAAACCTGTGTTGCTTATATCAGCAGTGCCACGTATTCTGAATAATGTATACAGAGGCAGTGTTCCAGTTTCAACGTTATTGAAGTGTGGATGTCATACCACGGTAGACAGCCAATGCTTGTGGCCAATCTAAAGCACCCTCCACGATATGCGTGGTAAAACAATCACAAATACACCATTACAGGTGTGAGGTTTGAGATGACCTGTTGTAGTGGACGTTCAGCTGTTTCAATGTGCTTGCAGAGTGGACAATCGAGGGTAGTCATCCTGGCGTTGCATAGCCATCTGAAAACATATCAACAGATATTTATAAGCATAATCAATGTATTGTGTATAAGAAAGACGTTGATACCATCGGCTCAACATTCATAAACACTAGAAAAAGGCACGAGATCGGCGATTGAGAACTGTTATCTCGGTCCGCCTGCCTTCCTTTCGAGTTACCTCCCGCTTGCTCAGTTCGTTCAATAAACCCCCTTTACATTCGGTGGATTGTGCTGGGTAACTACATCACCTACACACTGGAACTCCGATCTCACACCCTGCCGTCGACCATGTAAGTTGACGCTGCCCAAGAGACAGCACCTCTCGCGGCCGCTGCTTGCCCCGGCCCGTTTCACCAGCGAGACCCCCTGATCTTTTCCGGCACCGAAGACCAGGACGTCGAGGACTGGCTGTCATCCTACGAAAAAGTCAGTGGACCAAACAGGTGGGATGACGCTGCTAAGTTGAGCACCGTCAACATATACTTGGCTAATCTGGTGAAGCTGTCGTACACAAACCACAAATCCGAGTTCAAAAACTGGGCCGTTTTCAAGCAGGCAATATCCTCGGTTTTCGGTCGCCCTGCCTTGCGGAAGATGCTCGCCGAACAACGCTTGCGTACACGGGCACAAGAACCAGGCAAAAGGTTTACCGCCTATATCAAAAACATAATCCATCACTGAAGGCGCATCGATGCCGCAATGAGCGAAAGTGCCAAGATTAAGCACGTTATGAAAGGTGTCGATGAGGACGTATTTCAAATGCTTCTTGCGAAGCCTTCTGCCACAATGTCTAAAGTGCTAACTGTGTGCCAGATCTACGACTAATTGCGACGGCAACGAGCTCTCACCCCTCGTCCATTTCAGCCCAACCAACCACTCGCTGCACTGGACGTCGTGCCTGACCGCTCCCACCTTCTAGCACAAATGAAAGACTTTGTACGTGATAAGGCCGCACGCCAGCTTTCCCTCCTGCCGTTTCGTCAGCGCCAAGAGCTCTCAAAGCAGCAGCAAGAGCGACATCCGACCCCATTAGCTCCCATGCTCCGACTTGTGCTTCAGGACCAGATTGCCGAGGCTATGCGAGTGCCACTTCAGCAGAAAGTTGTCGCCGCGCCTCTTACTTATGCTGACGCAGTAGAGAGGCAGCAGCCACACCAGCCCTCGCCCGTCAATGGACTGCCCCATGCCACCACTCCTACTCAGCATTCGGTCGCATGGGCTCCTCCTCTCGCTACCACAGCCTCAACTCAGCCGTATGCCATGTGGGTGGCACCCCTCGCTGCAAATGCCTGGCGAACGCATGATAACCGGCCGATCTGTTTTGCATGCGGCAACCCTGGCCACATCTCGCAATTCTGGCGTCTTCGCCTGCCCGGCTACACAGATACCTGATAACGGAGCAATTTTATGGACCGACCCCCATTTGGTTATGAAAGTTCGGATCATCAGTCAAGCACGTCTTCCCTTGACTATCCGGCAACTTCGTCTCGTCGCTCACCTTCACCCAATCGTCGCACCTTGTCACCCATGCGTCCACGACCAGCCCCTCAAAATGAAGGAAACTCACCGTCGCAGTTCAAGAGGCAAGACCTGCGCTATTGAAACGTTCAAGTCCTCGCACTTTGCCGTCAAATATCGTCGAAGTTTTTGTTCACGGCGCCGATGCATACGCTCTTGTAGATACCGGCGCCACTGTGTCTGTTATAGACGCCAAACTTTGCCGCGAACTCCGAAAGTTGACCACGCTACTTGATTGATGCCCTTACGTGCAGCAAATGGAGAACCCGTTCTACCTATAGCCGCCTGAACTGCCCGTCTCACAATTGCGGAGGACCACTGCATTGTTCAGTTTCTTGTCCTTTCCTCCTGCTCTCCTGACATCATACTTGGCTGGGATTTCCTATCGCGTAATCACGCCGTTATATATTGGTCCCATTCCGAACTCGAACTGCTTCCGTTGTTGGACAAGCCCTACGACCACACGAATCAAGCCGCGCACAAGCTAGTTGTCAAAGAAGACGCTGACATTCCACCGACAACAGCTGTTTTGCTCCCTGTGGTCTCCGACGGCTTGTGTGATAAAGTAGCACTCTTTGATTCGTAGGATTTTTTGAGCTATCAAGCCTCTTTCTAAGTCGGATATCACTTCTGCTTCCTTATTCAGCCCTCTCAATTTCTAATGGAGCCAGTGCTTTCTGCTTTACCAATCCCTTTCCGCATACCATCAAACTCTTTAAAGGCAAATCTTTTGGATGCGTACAGCCCATTGATAACGGACAAAATTTTACCGTGCCGCGAGAATCATCCTAAAGTGACCTCGCCACCGTCACTGCTCTTAACTACTCTGATCTACAGGCTTCGAAAGTGTTCGATTCGGCGATTGTAGATGGACTGTCACTATCTGAACGATCTGAACTCCTCCAACTGCTGTACCAGTACCACGAATCTTTCGATGTTGTTCAACCTTTACTTGGCCGCACTTCTACTATTCTACATTATATCGATACCGGCTCCCACGCGCCACTACGGCAACGACCATACCGTGTTTTTCTGTGGAACGCCAAGTTATTTCCGAACAGGTGGACGATATGCTGCAGCGCGGCGTCATTGAACCTTCAAAAAGTCCGTGGGCCTTACCTGCAGTGCTTGTAAAAAAAAGATGGTTCAGTTTGCTTCTGCGTGTATTACCGGCACCTAAGTTAAGTCACTCAAAAAGACGTGTATCCTTTATCCACGATTGACGATGCCCTTGATACTTTACAAGGGGCCGAGTTTTTTTTTTATTATTAGATTCACTCAGGGTACTGGAAGGTCCCCCTTGCAGATGCCGATCGACGAAAAACAGCCTTTGTGACACCCTACAGTCTATATGAGTTAAAAGTCACGCCCTTCGGCCTCTGCAATGCACCTGCCACCTTCACGCGCATGATTAACTCGGTTCTTCGGGGTTTGAAGTGGCAAATATGTTTCTGCTATCCCGACGATATTGTCGTCTTTGCGCCAAACATTGCAACACATCTCGAAACGCCTAAAACACGTCCTCACGTGCTTGAATAATGCTTAGCTCCAACTCAACCTCTAGAAATGCCACTTCGCTTCTCGGCAACTTACGATTTTCGGGCACGTCGCATCAAAGGACGGTATACTTCCAGACCCGGCTAAATTAGGTGCTTTCGCTGACTTCCCCAAACCAACGACAATGAAGCAGTTACGGAACTTCGCGTGGTTATGCTCCTACTTTCACTGGTTCGAGCGCAACTTCGCCTCTATCATTGCGCGTTTGACCAAACTTCTAGGCAGCGCCACTGATACTTCGTCATGGTCTTCTGCCTGTGACCGAGCCATCTGTACCCTTTGTCGTCTCCTCTCTTCACCACCAATAATACATCACTACAATCCCACGGCGGCAACTAAGCTCCACACCGACGCCAGTGGTGTCGGCCTTGGTGCGGTTCTCGCGCAACGCAAGCCTGGATTCGCCGAGTATGTTGTTGCCTACGCCAGCAGAACTCTCACCAAGGCTGAATCGAACAACAGCGTCACCGAGAAGAAATGCTTGGCGATCGTTTGGGCGCTTGTGAAGTTCTGCCCATACCTTAATGGCTGTACTTTTCATGTAGTAACGGACCACCACGCATTATGCCGGTTGTATTTGCTCAAGGATCCACCAGGTCGTCTTACCCGTTGGGCTCTTCAGCTTCAAGAATATGAAATCCGCGTTGTATATCGTTCCGGTCAAAACCATATCGATGCTGATGCACTGTCGCTATTTCTCCTATCCCAGGACAATGCATCTGTTTTCTCGGACAACACGCTGTCAGTTCTTGACGAGGACGCCATCTCTTCTGCACATTGCAATGACTAATGCATCGCTTCACTGCTTGACGCGTTGTCCGAGGCACCGACACTTCCAACCACTCGAACCCTGTGCCGCTAGGCTCCGCACTTCAGTATTCGAGATGGCATTTAGTACCGGCGCAACTATTCAGCAGATGGTAGGAAATGTCTACTAGTCATTCCCCGAACGCTGCGCTCTACTCTCTGTGCACCGTTTCATTCCGACCCGCAATGTGCTCACGCCGGTGTTTTCGAGACCTACGAGCGCCTACGAAAAAGGTATTACTGGCGTGGGATGTTTACCTTTGTCCGGCGTTCCGTTCGCGGCTGCTACAAATGTCAGCGGCAGAAAAACCCGCCACATCCTGCCACAGGTTCATTGCAGCCACTTCCATGTGACCACCCATTTGACCATGTTGGAATTGACCTCTATATACGGACCACTGCCATTGACAACGGCAGGCAATCGATTGGCTATCGTGGCTGTAGATCATCTTACATGGTATGATGAAACTGCTAATCTCCCCACAGATGCAGCACACGACGTCGCAACTTTCACACTTAATCGTTTTGTGCTTCGTCATGGTCCTCCTCGCGAACTCCTCAGTGACTAAGGGCGTGTTTTCCTCTCCGATGTAATCCAAGCACTACTTCAACAGTGCCATATTGTACACCGGAAGAGTAGAGTCTACCACCCACAGACGAATGGTTTGACTGAGTGGTTTAATCATACTCTGGGGGACATGCTCGCGGCGCATGTCGCTTCTGAATAAACAAACTGGGACCTCGTTCTTCCATTTGTGACATACGCGTATAACACCGCTACTTAAATCACTACAGGGTTTAGCCCATTTTTTTCTTCAGTACGATCGCCAACCATCGCACACCATCGACATCATTGCCATACTCACCAGATCCCTCCAAATGCATGCCTGTCTGGGAAGCCGCTCTACACGCAGAGAAGTGCCGCAAGCTAGCCAAGCGGCTTACTACAGCCGACCAACAGCGCCAGAAGGAGACCCGTGACGACGACCATCGTTCTGCACTCACGTTCGTTTTTGGAGCACTTGTATTGCTGCATGTACCGCCCTGCGCCCCTGGTGTATTACCCAAGCTACTCTCTAATTATCATGGTCCCTACTACGTGGTCGAGCGTACTTCACCCGTGAGCTACGTCATTGAACCCCTCACGCCATCGAGCGACCATCGTAGGCGGGGACGTGATATTGTTCACGTAAACCGTCTCAAGCCCTATTTTGACCCCACGTGTTAGATTGCAAGGATGGCTTCAACTTTTTCACCGGGGGTAATTATACTGAATAAGAAAGACGTTGGTACCAACGGATCAACTATCATCAACACAAGAAAATGGCGTGAAATCGGCGATCAAGCACCATCATCTGGGTCCACCTGCCTTTCTTTCGATCTACCACCCACTTGCTCAGTTTCTTCAATAAACCCACGTTACATATGCTTGAAATGTTTCGAAGTTAGCAAATAAACTCTGCTAACTCGTAAACAGCAGTATGTTACACAAATATGTAATGGCCTGATAAGAGACGTATCACTCGGGGCTGCTTCTTAACAAGCCATGTCATGTACCAGGAACCTTGTTCATTGTAAACAGCTGCTTCCATGTCAGGTAAGCCAGGAGGCTGTGGCAGAAAAAAAAGTATTTCTGATTTATGAGGCCCCTTGTTTGTCACACTATAGCGAAACCAATATTATGTGATGCTTCTAAAGTGTGACTGCATGCGGTAAACTATTACCTCGTAGTTTTTTAGCACTAATATATAGGCCAGCTACGGAGACACATGCGAGGCGACAGTGATGTATTCGCCTCCTTTCATCTCAACGACCCGGTTTGTGTTACCTGGCGATAAAATTTTGGAATTCGCTATTGAGTAAGCGACTCATTCCGACGTGAAGCCACACCGAAAGTTACGCAAGTTTTTTCGGTGGCAGTTTATGACACGTTAAAAAATTAAAAATTACAATGCGCGCCCGCCATGTGACGCCTACGCACTCATTAGCAAAAAACTATATAGTTTGAAATTGACCAACTAGCTCAGCATGTAACCATCTTTACAAAAACTGAAGTGGTTTTTACTCACCGGCCCTTAACTCTTGGGCTTTAAACGGTTGTTCATCCGATGGAAGCTGCAGCGGTCGCTTCGTTGCCCCAAAGTCATTTGAGTGGGCTTCGCGAAAGCATTTGGTCGAGTCAAAATAAACAGAACGAAAGAGAGCGTGTCGGCCGGCAGTGGCTCGAAATATTTACAGCAAACCGAAACAGCGCTAGACCCATTCAAATGCATCTGGAGCCGTTACCCGCCATCGTTTCTGTTGCCGCTATATGTTTTTAAATGAGGATAGTGATGTCGATAGGCTGCTGATGACTACGAGTCAGCTGGAGCAACAACTATAATGATGACGGAGCACATATTTAGGCAAAGTTACTTGGTATAAAAGCAACTTGTCTTTTTTGTGTGTAGCGGTGTGCAAAAATGTAGTTTTCGATCATTTTAGAATTCACATTTGCCAACGATGGGGGCACCGCTACATGAAAGTGCAATAGCATGAATAGCACCACCCAAGTGACGCATAACGTAGAGATTAGTAGATCCACTCTGGGTGTTCGAAGCCGGAACACGCCTGGTTGTGTTTTTCACCCCTTACAGGTGATCACTTGAACTTGAGAGTATTTGGAGCCTAGAGTGAAGTGTTAAAGGTTCCATTGAAATGGATAACGATAGCAGTAGAAAACCAACCGACACTACATGTACACGAGCTTCTACCGAGCGCATGCGTGACGAGAAAGACAGCACTTAAATGAGTGGACCGCTAGGACTACGGACTTCCTGTTTTTTTCAAAACTGCGTGGTTTTTTAGCTTTGCGCACGAGTTCCTTCTAAAATAACCTGTCAATCGAAAGTGATTCTAGTCAGAATATAACAGTGTATAGCAGGCGACCAGAGAACACTTTTATTGAATAGCAGCACCCGATCCATTGGGGAAAGTACATGCCATTCCAGAGGTTTCTAAACATGTTACGGTACTTCGCAGTGAACAAAAGATTCTATTCACTCCCTCTGCACAAAAAAGTGGCAGAAAGCATAAATGTGCTCACATCACCACGCCTTCTTCTTATCAGTGCTAGGGGGCTCAAACAGGCTTCCATGAAACTGTAAATACCAAAATATCTAAGGTAAAGTGGGTGAAGAGTTGTAGCCGACGTCGCCGATATACCACTGGCAGAAGTGACAGTGTAAAAACAGTCGGAGAACAGCCTAATCTGCCATGACACTGAAGACCAGCTCATTCACACGGCACGGTATCGGCGAATGGCCACGGACTACGGCTGCTTTGCCTGTAGATGCCATCTCCCTCGAACAAATCCTGTCACTTTCTAACCTCTTCAGTAAATTTGTTGCTGCAGTAACTATACTGCATTTCGAAACTCGCGTTGCCTTAGGTTTGATTATTTCGGAGCTTTCCGCATTTTCCTATGTCGCAGGCAAGATACTGAGCAGCAGTTGGTTCAAGCAACGACGTGCAAACATTGTGCTCTTTCTTTTCCAGATGGTGGAATTTGGCGACAGAAGTAAACCTCATCGTTGCCTAGTTGGAATATGCAAAGGAGGAAAATGTGTGTACAAGTATATGTCTGAGTGCTCTACGAGCTGAACTAAAAACATTAGAAAAGCATTGAGCTTGTTCATTTTCAATATAGCTACGTCTACTCATTCGCAAGAAATTAGTGTGGTGCATATTGTGGTACATTAATTTGTTACTTGTAATCTTGTGATCAATTACAATGCCTTGTGTATCAATCCCGGCTACTATTATCCTTTTGTCACGTTGTAGAACATGCCTTGTCCCGTAAGATATCTGACCACTCTGTAGAGTCTACCACCTTGTCAGAAGGGGGATCCTTACAGAGCCGATATCTTCATCATTTATTTGGGCTTACCTTGCATGCCTTGCAGAGGCCAGTAACAGTGAATCACCAGCCTTCATAAACGACATCGACACTAGCATTGAAGCACTTCCCCAAATGAGAGCTTATGCATAAGGCATTCCTGCGCAATAGTGCCGCCCTTCCCTCTGGCATGCATTGATAGTATTACCACGTAGCAATGGGCGTCTCAACGAGCGAATGTGAAACAGTCATTGATTACGAAATAAGAAAAAAATTCTTGGGCAAATGAAGAAACGTAAACACTCTATCAGAAAAGGCACTGTAAGCCTCCCAGCCTTGTCTCCCACATGCATACCACTCTAGTTCACGGCAGCTTGAGTAAACGTTGGTTATTGTTGCGCAAGAATAAAAGTTCTAAAAAATGTGATGCAAATGTAATCAAGTACATTTCAGTAACTTCCGAGTTATTTTTCTAGAACTGTATTTGCGCAATGAAATAAATTACATTTCAGATAATAAATTTTAGTTGAGTTCAGCTGCCTATTTTCTGTAATGTCTATAAGTCTGCAGCTAATGAGCTGGTGGGTTGCTGCAGTGCCGCGGTGTTGTTCAGCATGTATTGTTGACAGACGTCTTCAACAATGAATTTTAACCCAGTGTATCTTACTGAAAAATAATAAAATACTCAGTAAACGCGAGAAAATACCGTGGTCACCAGCAAAAGTCCTTGATGCTTAGTTGAAAACTCACTTAATTAATTGGGCTGCACTTCTTCATATATGTTATTTTAATGTGGTTTGCGGCAAAATGCTGACGGCGGATGAAAGTTGAATGGCTTGTATGGCTTTTTGTGTCCAATATGAAAAAAGAGTAATTTCGTGCAACTGGGTCAGCGTACTGTTGGTAAAAAAACGTAGACGATCACCATACTGCCTAATGCCAAATCACACACTAGCTGGTTATGAGCTTTCATTTAGCGGTGTGTTCACAGAAAAACAATTTGAGAGACATGTGTGTATGTAAAGCTGCATACGCCTGTTCATTCTCCACAACCATCTCTCTCTGTGAAATACATGCCTGCCATCTCTTATTCTAATGAAGAAAGCTTTGTAGTCGCAGAAGTTAGTGGAGATAACTCGAACGTACTGCACGAATGCCTAGTTCTCAAACTAAAGGTCTATGGAAGTGTTTTTCGAAGTCTTGACATCAGCGAGACGAGTTACGATGGAAAGAAATGGCAAGATCTCAAGTATAAGTGGTAGGAAGGTCTTATGTGTTAATATTTTATGCAAGTCACCAACAGCTAACATAGCTATGGGTCAGTGCGTGGCTAATGCGAAGTGAGGGAAGTTCACGACGTCCTTGGTGAGCTGGTAGGCGGAAATACACAGCCACTGACAGCAAAGGATTCCCAACTTTGCGGTACACCGTTCAAGTTAACCTGAAGTACCGATTACTCTGATGAATACGGCAGACGTGCGTGTAAGCAAGTAGATAGCCACTACCGCCACTCTGCTGTAGTCTCTCTGAGCGCCACAATAGTACTCGAAGTCTACGACTTCGAGGGATCCACTTTCGGGATCCATCCAGATGTCAGCAAGGCAAACTATAGAGGCATACTGATGATTACGATTGCAGTATATGTCTTAGGCATGCGCGGTCAAGGGTCGAACATAGCGCACGGTGATCGCTAAAGAGTGTAGCTCCTAAATCACAGCACATCAACTTTAAACGTTCGTTGCAGTATCGTAAACTCTAAACCGTCACTTCCTAGTGACAATTTCGAGTGGACGATAATACAAGCGACGACACTCCTCAGCTAGCATTTTATACGGATCGTTGTCTACACTGACGACATAAAGCCTGTCGACGTCTGATGCGCGACTCAGTGTCATCTATATTAGTCTTCTTTTCGCTTGCGCAATTAAAGGGGCACGTGACAATGGAGTTGGTAATTTCGGTCAAACTTTTAATTTAACATTCATGCAATCTTGAGACCGCACTTTATTTCAAGGTTAATTATCAGGCCAAAGTAGGCCGAGGAAATTTGGTTCAGAAAGAAAGCATTTTACTAGCATGCTGTCGTTAAAAAAACAATGAGAAAATTCGGCTCTAAAAACTGCGAATTTGCAGCTTTCCGTTTACTCACTGCCACTAGAATAACACCATCATAAATAGGACGAATCAGAGTTCAAGGTACCCGCAAAGCTGCATTTTTCCAATGAAAAAGTATAAACAGCTACTTTATGACATCATTTTTCTTAGTATTTAGCTACATTTCCTCTGAACGTTATTTTGCAGCTTTCATTTTTTGATCAGGTATCTCAGGCATCCCTGCGCTGTTTAACAACAAATAAAGCTATGATCACTAGATTTCCTGCTGTCAGTTCCTGAGACATAGGTAGTCGCCGTAAAGCTCTCCATTTTTGTCTGCCGGCCACGCAGATTTTTATATTAGGCTTTTTATAACAGTCGTTAACAAGACAAAACATACAAAACGTACAGTGTATTTAAAATTTTTTGTGACCTTACCCGAGTAGTTAAAAATAAAGCATGGCAGTGCGGTCCACAATCACCCATTTTCAATATAGTTATGCAAAAATCTTGAGAAACTTGTCACTAACGAATTAAGAGAGAGAACTAGACTATGCGTCCACTTTGCTACCCTACACACGGGGAGGAGGAGAGGGGAGTAAAAGAGAGAGAGAAAAATAGACACATGTCACATCACACACAGAATGCCGAGTTTCACAGGCGGTCCCTCAATGAAGTTGCTGACAAGAAATAATTATTTGGTGTTGACAATAATAGTCTTTCAACTGTCGCTGCTGGAAAAACAATTATCTGAAAACTATTTCATTTATAATATCAGCGCAACAAATCACGCCTCCTTGCTTAATGTCATTCCTTTCTCTATAAATAGCAAAAATAGTTTTATTGGGGCGCATATCTTGTTTTCCTTTTACACTTGCACATACAATACTTGTTAATAAGACTTCCAATTGCTGTGGCACGTATACGTGTGTGTGGTTACTCCACTGACGCTTCACACTTGCACCCGCCTCGATAGTGTAGTGTGCTTGCCAAATTCATGTGGGACGCACTTGTTCGCGCGCTTATGCCACTGACGACAACGGCAACGGTGACGTAGTTGAACGCAGGGATGGACGCCAAAGAACTGCGGCCAAAATCTTGAGTGTAAAAGGAGGTAATTTCCGCAACTACTGCGGGGTAAGGGACCTGCAACTTTTGCAAATCATTGAGAGTCAAGTTTGTTGGGCCATAAGGCAGTTCGTGTTTTCAGCAATATTGTACTGGTGCAAGGCATACATCTTTGGATATCGTTTCATGGTCTTGGTTGCTTTTTATGTAATATATTTATTTACCCGAGCCTCAACACAACCCAACAAATCATTAAATCTTCACTTTTTATAAATCTTTTCTTGCTAGTTGCCCTGAAGTGTAGAATTTGTAAGAAAAATCAAGCCGAATCAAATAGAACAGTTCCAAAAGAATCATCTTGAAGTTTTGCGCAATGATAAGAAATTCGGACCTGTTAGTTGGCATAGAAGGTTCAGCACTGAAAATGAGACAAAGGGTAAAGCGTACACAATACCAGCACTCTGATGAAATATGCTTGAACTGTGACGAAAAATTACAGCACATCTATGGTGTGAATAATGGTGAGTGGAGCGAAACGTCCGTCCATCCATCCATCCATCCATGTGTCTGTCCATGCATGCGTCCATGCGTCCGATCTAGTTCGAGAATGCAGATGATGGGTGGCTAACACCGACGAGACGCGAGTCAAGGAAGCCAAGAGCAAGCGTCTTCAACGCGCCCACCGCTTTGATTTGTCCATTAGAGCCCCTTAAGGGGCTTTATCGTCCTTTCTCACCAACGACCCGCCACGTACGGTGACTATCTAAAAGACTGAATAAGGCACACGTTCTCCGCGCTACCAGGCACCGCCCGTGCAGCAGCCAATCGGAGAGTAGCGGTACAGTGCCATCTAGAATATCCTCACTCAACTGCAGTTTATATGTGCTTCCATGAGACAACGCCATCTATTATATTGTTAGAAGGATACTGCCTTCTTTCCTTTCTCGTCTCTTCTTCTCTCGGTAACACCTGACGCACGACAAGGTTTGACCAAGAAGAGCTTCGCCCCTAAAACAGGTTTCATGCGGAAAAGATTATGTGCGTAAACAATGCTCGTGCGACTGAATTCCTGGTTGCTGTGTTATGGGGACAATAAACGAGAAGATTTGAACAGGGCGCAAACTTTTAGACTATGATAGCATTAGCAAAGCGAAATTTGCCGCTACCCATCTCCTTCACGTAAGTTTTACCACAGAATATTGAATGAAAGTGTGCGTTGCTGATTCTGCGAAAAACACCCTGGTTTTTGGACTATCTGACGAGCTTCACTGATCCTGGATACCGCAACGACTGAGCTCTGATGAGTTCTACCTGGCAAGTTATTTAGCAGCAAAAAAATTTGTGGAAGCAGCACATATTTTTCCTAAAGAGAATGCAAAGAGGAAAGCCGCTGGTGAGGACATGGTAACAACGGTTTTGCTTAAAGGTCTTGGAAATATTGTGTTAAAAACTGGCCACACTATCAACGTTGCATTTCTCGACAGGAAGGGTACCAGAATACTGAAAAAATGACAACATCAACCTAATTGATAAGAAAGTAGACGAGAAGGATTGCAAAATTACAGTCCTATCAGCTTATTGATTGTTTACTACAAGCTATTTACAAAAATAAAAATTGACCTCATATCTGCATGTAATCTGCAAATGTCGTCCAAAGACGATAGTCTTGCGTGTGGAGAAAGTGAAGAAAACGTTTATTTGAGGTTCTGCGGAAGAACATCGGTGAATGGTATTTTGGAGGCGCTGCGTTAGAGTGTCTCAAGCCCGTAGCGGAGGCGAACGAGCGCATTAAATCACGTCAACCGTCAAACATGAGTGCCATCTGGCAGTTTTCTTGAAACAAAGGCAGCATATCCACGGAACGAATGATGGAGAGTGGGGCGAAGCATTCGTCCGTCCATGCGTCCGTCTGTGTGACCGTCCAGGCGTCTGTTCATGCACCCATCCCTGCGTTCGTTCATGCATCCGCCCCTGCGTCCTTTCATGCGTCCATCCATGCATCTGTCTGTGTGTTCGTTCGTCCATCTATTCAACACTCAAAGTCCCACCATCTCGCATCTTTTTATTATATGTTCCCCGTATAGAAGCACCGCCATTCAGTGTATATTCCAAGGACTAAACGAGAGGTGGCACACGCACACTCTCTTACGGCTTGCCCTTCGGGTCTACTTCCCACCTTCAACCACCTTGAGTTCATGGTAAAAACTAGTTCACTGTATTCATGGCACTGCGGCCCTCTGCTCGCTAAACCTTTTTAAAACGAAGGAGGTTACGCCCAGCGAGTACAACGTAGCAACCGTTTCCTGTCAGATAGTGCTCAATGTACATGCCAGTGGCTGCTAATGTGAAATGAGATACAGGAGGATTCAGCTTTTCTTTTCTTACGGCTTGCGCTTCGTATCTGCTTCCCCCCTTTAACCACCTCGAATTCATTCATGGTATATACTGGTTTATTGTATTCATGGCCCTGCGGCTCAACGCTCGCTAAACCTTTCTAAAACTAAGTGGGTTACACCCATCGAGTATAATGTAGCAACCCTTTCTTGTCCGATAGTGCTCAATGTACATGCCAATGGCTGCTAATGGGGATCTAAAAGCCGAATGCTCCTGTCTCTCATTCCCCATTAGCAGCCATTGGCATGTACATTGAGCACTATTTTTTATTGGTAAACAACGCACAGAAGAAATCTCTCACCGGTACCACCTTGGAGGTCAAATGTTATACCTATTTCGGGTATGTGGCACTAGTGGTTACGTACTACGAGGGATGCACAAGCCACGCCATAAGGAGCTTCGCCCCTAAAACAAAGCACGTGGCCCCAAGACAGGTGTGCGCACCCGTCTCTAAAGCGATAAAATGTAGAACGCAAGGCGACGGGTAGGTGCCACCTCCGCCTCGTCTTAGCAAAACGTTGCAAACACTGTCCGTTACATGCAAGCGTTGCATGGTCAGCGCAGCGTGGTAAACGCTACGGCCTTTAAAATTACCTTTGTAGGCATTTCCTTCTGAAAGGTGCATAATGCACAATACATACGTGTCGTTATTATGCCCCAGACATGCGCAATATTTTCTTTTTAATTGACAATTGCACAAGTATGAACCCTGAACCTTGAACAACATTCGTGGGTGCTGCGGATGGGGTAGACCGTTACAAGTACCCGGTGCCGTTAAGAGTGGACAAACAGGTAGTTGTACAGACAGACAGACAGACAGACAGACAGACAGACAGACAGACAGACAGACAGACAGACAGACAGACAGACAGCCAGACAGACAGACAGACCAAAATGTTTGCGTCAAAGGTCCCCAAGAAAGACTATCGTCTGTAATAGCTAATAAAATAGGGTGATTTAAGACTTTATTCAACCAAAAGACCAAGCAGAATTTTGTACCGGCTGCTCCACAGTATATCGTACTGTTTCGGTAGAGAAGAAACGCCGCGTTGACGAAGCTGAGGTAAGATATGTTTCAAACCAGCAGTAGCGGCGTGACCGGTTGAGCAGCAACTCAGTGGAGACATCGCCTTGAA
>NW_023612234.1:0-67500 GCF_013339725.1 Rhipicephalus microplus
GGAAACTTAGCAGGATGAGCATGATCTATAGAGGAAAGGGGGACAAAGCTGATATAAACAACTACAGTCCTAGAACAGTGACATCAGTGGTCTACAGGCTGGCGATGCAGATTATAAAGGAAAAACTGCGGGCATGGAAAGAGGATGAGGGGGTGCTGGGGGAACTTCAGAATGGGTTTAGGAAACACAGGAGACTGAAAAACAATCTGTTCTCAGTGACGCAGTGCATCGAAATAGCAGAAAAGGAACACAGGCCTCTGTGGCAAGCATTTTTGGATATCAAGGGAGCATACGATAGCGTAGTTGAAGAGGACTTGTAGGGAATACTGGACACACTAGGTGTGGAAGATGGAGTCACTAATCTTTGAAAGGATATCTATAAAGGTAACAAGGCAGTTATAAAGTGGGAAAAACAGGTATCCAAGCCTACAGAAGTAAAACGGGGGCTTAGGCAGGGGTGTCCTCTGTCACCCTTGTTATTCATGATGTGCCTACAAGGATTACAGGCAAAATTAGAAGGAAGTGAACTGGGCTTCAACCTCTTTTTCGTCAAACAAGGAAAACTCATTGAACAGGCACTACCAGCATTGATGTACGCAGATAATATAGTGCTAATGGCCGACAACAAGGAAGATTTGCGGAGATTGATGGACATCTGCGGTAATGAGGGAGATAGGTTAGATTTCAGATTTAGTAGGAAAAATCAGCAGTCATGATTTTTATAGATAATGAAAATAGTGAGCTTAGAATCTGGAGGTCACGCTAGAGATAACAGATAAATACAAATATCTGGGTGTATGGATAAGCGATGGGGCCGAGTATCTAAGGGAACACGAAATATACGTGAGGACTAAAGGTAACAGGAATGCAGCGGCTATGAAAAACAGGCCACTGTGGAAATACAATAGATATGAGGTTGTGAGAGGAATATGGAAAGGGGTCATGGTTCCTGGCCTGGCGTCCGGCAATGCGGTCTTGTGCATGAGATCATATGTTCAAGCAAGAGTAGAAATTAAGCAACGTGGAATAGGCAGGCTTGTCTTAGGAGCTCACGCGAACACACCAAATCAGGGAGTACAAGGTGATATGGAATGGAGATCATTTGAGGGCAAGGAAGATAGCAGCAATATAGAATTTGAGAAGCGATTGAGAGAAATGGGGGATGAGAGTTGGGCTAGGAAGGTGTTCAGTTACCTGTACATGAAGAATGTCAATACAAAATGAAGGAAGCGAACCAGAAAATTGGTTGGTAAATACTTAGAGAATAGCAGGGGGCCAAACTAAAAAAAATATCGGTTAAGAAGAAGGTGAAGGAAGCTGAGACCAAATTGTGGAGAATGGGCATGTTTAAGAAGTCCGTACTTGAGATCTATCAAACCATTAAGCTGGAAATTGCCAAGGGAAGGATTTATGATAATACTCGGGGTAGTTCTCGACTGTTTGAGGCCAGGACGGGAGTAGTGGGGACCAAGACGTATCGCGCCAATTATGAAGGGGTAGACACGGTATGCAGTGCGTGTGGAGACGAAGAGGAAACTGCCGAACACTTGATAATGTTCTGTAAAGGGCTTCACCCTATAGTTCAGGATGATGGCGCAGAGTTTTTCAAAGCACTGGGGTTTAGGGACAGGGAGGGCAAAATAGACTTTAAGCGGATAAAATTAACTAGAAGGAGGTTATCTAATTGGTGGCTAAAGTCAAGGCCACCGATTAGATAACGAGTGAAAAATTAAACCCTTCACTCTAAAGTACGAGTCCTCAATCTCACTATGTAAAGAAAAAAAATGCTAGTTTTTGGTTCAGTAAGTATTACGGCTTGGTGGCGTTAGCCACCACCCAATCTAAAGGATACAGCCATATCAATCCTACCAATTCATCCAATTCAATATACAATGAAAAGATGCGAGATGATGGTAATTGGAATGTTTAATAGATGGACGAACGGACACACAGACAGATGCATGGATGGACGCATGAACGGACGCAGGGGCGGATGCATGGACGAACGCAGGGACGGACGTACGAAGAGACGCAGGCACGGATGGGCGGATGGACGTATGGGCAGTCACACGGACGGAAGCATGAACGGACGGAAGCAAGGACGAATGGACGGACAGATGCTTCACCCCACTCTCCACCATTCACTCCGTGGATATGCTGCCAATTTTTTTTCTTTTCAGCTGGTCGAGTCGAAAGCTTGGATCTTAGGTGGTGACGCGGGAGGAATTCTGTCCTAAGCGTTCGTTGATATTTAAGGGTTCCTAGAACTTCGCGAGTAGCGTCTTGACCTGGTAGCTGCCATCCCTTTGCACCCACACGTCATCTTCAATGCTATACTCCGGAGCGGGTGGCCGTTTGAGGTCATAAAAAAGCTTCTGTCTTTCTTTTGCTTGCGTAGCTCTTTTCCTAGCCACAGCTCTAATCTTCTGCCATCTAGGCGTCTGTATGGCTGTCATAGCGTGTGACGCTAACAGGATCGTCCAGGCTGGTACCGCTTTCAGTTTGGATAGCTTTTCATGTATGTATGCCCCGCCGCGTGGTCTGGTAGCTGAGGTACTCGGCTGCGGACTCGCAGGTCGCGCGATTGAATCCCAGCCGCGCTGGTTGCATTTTCGATGGAGGCGGGAATGTTGTAGGCCCGTGCGCTCAATTTGGGTGCACGTTAAAGAACCCAGGTGGTCAAAATGTCCGGAGCCCTCCACCGGCGTCTCTCATCATATGGTAGTCTTGGGACGTTAAACCCCACATATCAATTACCTGAGAAGGGCGGCACATCATGCACAGCACTGCAGATGATTCACCGTGAAATAGGCGATTATGTGCTCGATGCCACCTGAATCATGGGGGCTAGCACTGCCCCTAAACGGATTGGGCTAACGTCGGTGTCCTCTTGAGTGTTCTACTATACATTAAAACGACTAAATACTGCGTAGGCAATGGGTTTCTGCTTTATTGTCAGGAAAAGCGGTTTTTGCTGCAGCACTCAATGAACTTGGATGCTCTTTTAAGGAGATCAACCAGAGAGCCACAACTGAAGCGATGTGTGGAGTGTCACGCATGCATGCTGAGGCCTGGTTCGCTCGTCGGGCGTTGGCGAAATGAACCATAGAGGCCTGATAGCACCAAACGAAAACTATCACTTCATTACCATGACAATCACAAAGACGAAACAACAACAAAACACGCACACGTTGAAAAACACGAAAAGGAGATGTCTTTATGACGCGCGTTTCAACGTCCGATCCGTGGCGTTCTCTAAGTCTCGCGCTTTACAGTTTGTGCGTGGCCTCTGGTCCGCTGGGAGTCCCTCTCAGGCGTGATGACAACGCCATATTAATGCTCAACGAGTGGCCACGACGTTTGAAGAACCACTACAAAGGTAGCTCCAGTGGTTCTTGTCCGAGGTAGGTGCTCGTGCGGGATAACACTGCAGACCAGGGTCGGCGGTGGTTCCGGGGCTGCTCGACGAGGTCGGTGCTCAGGGCGGGGAAACTGCAGCCCAGGATCACGGTTGCTCTGTGCGCTGCTCGGCCGAGTCAGGCGCTCGGGTGGGAACCAGGGGCAGCGGTACTTCCTTGCGCTGCTCGCCGAGTCAGGTGCTCGGGCGTGAGCCTGGAGCGAGACCAGTCCGAACTTCTGCAGACCTTCGCCCCTCGAACGCCACGTCCCGGCTCTCACGTTCTTCACTCGCCTCGCGCCCTCTATTTTTTCCTCTTCTTCTCCCTCATTCAGCATGTTAAATTACCTGTTCAAGACAACGTCTTTCTTCCTCTTTTCTTCCTCTTGTCCTTTGACAGGAGTAAGTCTCTGCAAGTAAGATGCAATGGCCTTAAACGACTGATATTGCTTCAAGCTGGCCGGTGTGGCATATTCCACCACATCGGCGATGCTCCCGGACTGGCTGCACACCGTCGGGGGAAAGCAACGCCGAATGGCGGACAGATGCTTCACCCCACTCTCCACCATTCACTCCGTGGATATGCTGCCAATTTTTTTCTTTTCAGCTGGTCGAGTCGAAAGCTTGGATCTTAGGTGGTGACGCGGGAGGAATTCTGTCCTAAGCGTTCGTTGATATTTAAGGGTTCCTAGAACTTCGCGAGTAGCGTCTTGACCTGGTAGCTGCCATCCCTTTGCACCCACACGTCATCTTCAATGCTATACTCCGGAGCGGGTGGCCGTTTGAGGTCATAAAAAAGCTTCTGTCTTTCTTTTGCTTGCGTAGCTCTTTTCCTAGCCACAGCTCTAATCTTCTGCCATCTAGGCGTCTGTATGGCTGTCATAGCGTGTGACGCTAACAGGATCGTCCAGGCTGGGTACCGCTTTCAGTTTGGATAGCTTTTCATGTATGTATGCCCCGCCGCGGTGGTCTGGTAGCTGAGGTACTCGGCTGCGGACTCGCAGGTCGCGCGATTGAATCCCAGCCGCGCTGGTTGCATTTTCGATGGAGGCGGGAATGTTGTAGGCCCGTGCGCTCAATTTGGGTGCACGTTAAAGAACCCCAGGTGGTCAAAATGTCCGGAGCCCTCCACTACGGCGTCTCTCATATTCATATGGTAGTCTTGGGACGTTAAACCCCACATATCAATTACCTGAGAAGGGCGGCACATCATGCACAGCACTGCAGATGATTCACCGTGAAATAGGCGATTATGTGCTCGATGCCACCTGAATCATGGTGGGCTAGCACTGCCCCTAAACGGATTGGGCTAACGTCGGTGTCCTCTTGAGTGTTCTACTATACATTAAAACGACTAAATACTGCGTAGGCAATGGGTTTCTGCTTTATTGTCAGGAAAAGCGGTTTTTGCTGCAGCACTCAATGAACTTGGATGCTCTTTTAAGGAGATCAACCAGAGAGCCACAACTGAAGCGATGTGTGGAGTGTCACGCATGCATGCTGAGGCCTGGTTCGCTCGTCGGGCGTTGCGAAATGAACCATAGAGGCTGATAGCACCAAACGAAAACTATCACTTCATTACCATGACAATCACAAAGACGAAACAACAACACAAACACGCACACGTTGAAAAACACAGAAAAGGAGATGTCTTAATGACGCGCGTTTCAACGTCCGATTCCGTTGGCGTTCTCTAAGTCTCGCGCTTACAGTTGTGGCGTGGCCTCTGGTCCGCTGGGAGTCCCTCTCAGGCGTGATGACACGCCATATTAATGCTCAACGGTGGCCACGACGTTGAAGAACCACTACAAAGGTAGCTCCAGTGGTTTCTTGCCGAGGTAGGTGCTCGGGCGGGATACACTGCAGACCAGGGTCGGCGGTGGTTCCGGGGCTGCTCGCCGAGGTCGGTGCTCAGGCGGGAAACTGCAGCCCAGGATCAACGGTTGCTCTGTGCGCTGCTCGCCGAGTCAGGCGCTCGGGTGGGAACCAGGGGCAGCGGTACTTCCTTGCGCTGCTCGCCGAGTCAGGTGCTCGGGCGTGAGCCTGGAGCGAGACCCAGTCCGAACTTCTGCAGACCTTCGCCCCTCGAACGCCACGTCCCGGCTCTCACGTTCTTCACTCGCCTCGCGCCCTCTATTTTTTCCTCTTCTTCTCCCTCATTCCAGCATGTTAAATTACCTGTTCAAGACAACGTCTTTCTCTTCCTCTTTTCTTCCTCTTGTCCTTCTTGACAGGAGTAAGTCTCTGCAAGTAAGATGCAATGGCCTTAAACGACTGATATTGCTTCAAGCTGGCCGGTGTGGCATATTCCACCACATCGGCGATGCGCTCCCGGACTGGCTGCACACCGTCGGGGGAAAGCAACGCCCTGAGCACGCTATCTTAGACAGCCCCAACCGGTACTTCTCTCGATTTAATTTAAACCACACCTTGCGGAGTCGGGGTTGCACTTAATTTAAGTTGCACAGGTGTTCATCCTCGGCGATGTCCACGACGAAGATATCACTCAAATAGACCAGGCAAGCTCGGTTCTTCAGTGAGCCTCATACGGAATTTATCGCGCACTGAAATGTGCTAGAGGCGGTTCTGAGCCCATACGGCATGGGATTGAATTCGTATAAACTTGACGGAGAGCGAATGTTGAGCGACGCTAAATCAAAAATTCAGAGAGGTTTAAGAGATGGTGATGTGAGAAGTGCCGGGGTTCTTGTAATGCACGCATTGGTGTCTTCAGAGGACGTCATCAGGGTTTACCTGCTTTATCATGATAGTGTCTGCAGAGGCCGCACTTGAAGTAGGTGACCACTGGCGTCAATGCGAAGGTCCCTTAGGCTGCGGTATGCAATATAAAGTGCAAAAAAGCGTGGACAGAGTCCCTTGCGACGTAAACAGTGTCCGCCTGCAAGGTAGTGGAGTCAAAGATCTAAGCCGTGGAAATGCCTCGAGATGAGTCGGTTCGTACAAAGGTAGGGTTGGGCTTGGAGTCTGAAGCTGCTGTAGTGAAAGCTGTGGAACGGCAAACTGTGCGTCCACTCGGTAGCACTCTGCGCCACTGCAGGTCGTCGAGCAGAGATTCGTCAGCTGACTGCGTCATCATAATGCATCAGGAACAAAGACAACACCCGTTGATCGCACAAACTGTTTTATTCTGCCTTCTGACGTCTTCATCTTCCACTTCGCTGTCCTCCCGCTTTTTCGCGCCAGCAGCCGAGTGGCAATGCCTTGCGGGCTCCTCACACTATATATATATATATATATATATATATATATATATATATTATATATATATATATATATATATATATATATATATATATATATATATATATATAGTGTAGTATAGTATAGGATATATATATATATATATAGTTTAGTATAAATTGGTGGATGTAGCACTGTTCCGTCTGGCTTCATATTTTCATCAACCCAACCTTGTTGAGCGAGATGAAGCCTTTCAAATTTTTACACAATGGCTGGAAGAAATCTTCAGGCTCTCGTGGCAACGCCTCTTTTTCATCGCACCTTGCTTTTGCATCTCTGCAGATACACCATATAGTTCGAAGAACAGTTCTAGCTTTAGCGTCAGGTTCAGCAATGTTTTCTGGAATCGGAGTACCCGTGTGCTGCTGGGGTGCATTTATGCACCCCAGCAGCACAAAATTTGTTATGTGGTGCTGCCTTCACACAGCCAGCAGGTTCTTCATGCCCTTGCATTGTCTGACGTGTCACATAATGACACTCCCCAAAGTACGTGACCACATTAAACCTATTGTATTGAGAGCCATGTGAGAGCACGTAACCCAAGCATATAAAAAATATTATATAAAAGACGCAACCGATGCTGCCCCTGACCTTCACTTAATAATAACATAACTGGGCCATCTGCCCAGTTCTTTATAGTTCATTTTTACAGCTCAGTTCTTACCGCATCGGTAGGTGAAGGAGAGCAATAATGGGGATCTCAACAACGTAGTTACAGAAAATGTTAGGCGCGAAACGCGTAGATTAATGAGGATGGTGTTGATATCGGCGTTGTTGATTTCAGTTGTTGGTGCGAAGTACTATTTCGGCCGGATATATATATATATATATATATATATATATATATATATATATATATATATATATATATATATATATATATATATATATATATATATATAGCTATATATATATATATATATATATAGCTATATATATATATATATATATATGTATATATTTGTTTATTTATTGCCACAGTTCGAGCATCGCAGAAGACGCGTGCAACAATTCGCGTTCGTAAAAGCCACCACACAAGTAGCAAGAAGCCGCGCGATGGAACGCCGTCCTGCACGCGCCACGATGCTACGCCACATGACCGGCGCACGAAACTCGAGGGAAAGAAGAAGAGACCGACGAAGTTGAAGACAGCAGACCAGTCTTCTGTACTTCTCTAGACTGGTCCTTCTCAGTTTGATTACCAGATTACACGCCTATATTCATCGCTGAAATATTTGCTATAATTCTAGCGCTTCGTAAACTTCCTGTAAGCGAATCAGAAGCGGTCATACTTACCGATTCTCTCTCAGTATGCACTGTACTATCTACAGCAAAAAATTTGACATTATAGAGTATGATTAACAGTTTATTACCAGCAAACCTGAAAAAATTTCACTTGCTATGAATACCTGGCCACTGCGGGATTTATCCAAATGATATGGCAGACTCGTTAGCCAAAGCATCTTTAAGCGGGCCATGGCCTCTTACCTATTTTACCTGATTTCGGCTACGTAACAGCACTCAGATATAGAAATGCTTGTTTGCACAAAGAAATAGAAAAATTATCATTAGATAAAGTCAGAGACTTCGTACATCTAAGATTTTGCTGGAACAAACAGTGGTGTGTATCTCGGCAGTTAGAAATTACAATCACCAGATTACGATGGAGAATTCCGCATCTGAATTACTACCCACATAAAGCTGGACTAACAGCATCTCCGTTGTGTCTCTTTTGTAAGGAATCGGAATCACTAGATTATTTCTTTTTATCCTGTCAGCGATATGCTTATCAAAGGAAAAGATACCTGGTCGAACCAAATGAGAAGCTAGGTTTAAAAATAAACGTGGAACTAATTTTATCCTTCGGAGGGATCACATTAGGTTATAGCCACAGGGAGGTTTTCTCTGCTGTGTGCGAGTACATAATGGCAACCAAAAGGTTACTTTGTTAGTCTATTGTTATTATTTACCGCTACGAGACTACCTGAATGCCTGACTTAGCACACTTGATGATCCTGCCGCCCGGTTCTTGGCCGATCCCCCTTTGTGGGCGAGTGCCAGCAAAGCTGAAGGTTCATCATCATCATCATCAGCGAGCAAGAGATGTTTTTGGCTGACCACTTAGTTTTGAGTTCACGGGTACAGGTTCACCCTAAATAAACAGGTTATATAGCACATGGTAACATACAAACTTTTTATTTAGGGTGAACCTGTGCCCTATTTATTGATATATATATATATATATATATATATATATATATATATATATATATATATATATGTATATATATATATCAGATCTAACAGACACCACACATCGGATCCTGCCCACGGCAAGTTATCTTTTCACCCACTTTTCTTCATATTTGCATTAAAATTTGGTCTAATATCTTCCCTATACTTTCCTTGGCATTATTGTCTGTTAGCTCGCATTAATATTGTGTAAAAACACAGAAAAACGAGCCCTTAGGTATACACTCCTTTCCTTATTCATTAACGAGGGTCTCGTACTGGCAGACTTAGTGCCTTTAGGTTGTATACGAAGGACTATTGGTGAGCTGCCCACTCGTAACAAGTTCACGTGCTACGTGACGCCAAACTGGCTCATAAGAGTGTGCCACACTCGCCGCCATGGCTACTGGTGGCGCTGACTGACACTCCCACGTTTAATTCACATATAAACCCTATAATGAGGCTGGGGGAAGAGCTGTCGTGGTAGCTCAGTGGTAGAGCATCAAACGCGTCATTCGAAGGTCGCAGGTTCGGTTCCTGCCACGGCATGTTATCCTTTCACCCACTTTTCTTCATAATTACATTACAATTTGGTCTAATATTTTTCCCTATACTTTCTTTGGCATTATTCTCTGTTATAGCCGATTAATATTGCGTAAAAACACGTATGCCACATATACAGCGGGAATCGATGATATGCGAAGCACGAATGAGGAACGTTGATATGTCCCTCTAAAATCTGCACAATGTTACGAGGTGGAGGTAAATGATGCCGTACCTGACCGACTTGTCATGATTATCAAGTTTGAATGTGTCGTTTACCTTCGTCATATATTCACGTCCCGTGATACCAAATTCAGTATAGATAGATACCAAATTTAGCAAGCTATGAGCTTGGTATGGTGTCAGTTTCTTAAATGACACGCTTGTCAGCATACTCATGTTTGCACCAGTCATATACTTTCGTCAACCTTTGACGCGACATAACACCAAATTTCGTATATGTGGAGTTAGCAAAACGGGTGCGAGAACATCATGAAGGACCCAATATACTTCAATGTAGCGTTGACGCACGCGCACGGTGGGCATGGCGGCGCTACGTTAGCAAAACGCGAGCACTCTATAATCTGACGCCTGGCGCCACCAGCACGACCAGCGTCCATTGGCGCGGCCCGACGGCAGGTAGGTAGGTAATCAACTTTATTGATTCCCGAAGGAATCATTTGAGGGGGGGGGTGTGCTTGGGGAAGTGGAATCAGGATGACAACGAGCCCTCGGGCCGCTCTAGGTGGCCGGACACTGCTGTGCTTCGGCGACCCTTCTGGCCCAGCTCACTGTCCGGAGCTGTAAACCCGGTTGCGAGCTGCGCAGAGCAGCCTCCCATCGCTCCTGGTGTTCTGACCCTTGCCACGGAGGCTTGGGTTTGTTTGGACACTTCAGAAATATGTGCTGGAAGTCGGCTCTGGTGCTAGGACATAAGTTGCAATGAGGCGAGGTGTCGCCATGTGTAAAAAGAGAGAGAAGAAAAGGAGTCGTTACTGTGGCCATTTGAAGTCTGCGCCACAAAGCCTGGTCACTTCTGTAGAGAGATCTATGTGGCGGGGGATACGTTAGGCAGGAATTTCGGTAAAATAGCGTGATATCGTGATAGCTGAGGAGTCGATCCCTGGCACTTCAAAGCGAAGGCAGGTCGCTGTGAGCCCGGTAGGCGAGTGCTCGGGCTTGGGTGTGAGTGGCCGTGTTGCCTGGGTGTCCACAGTGCGCAGGGACCCAGAGGACGGTGATGAGGCGATCAGGCGGAAGAGACGATTCAAGAATTTTAGCAGCCGGAGAATGAATTCGGAAAGTGGCGAAATTAAGAATTGCAGTTTTTGAATCAGAAAAAATATACTCAGCGGAGGAGTGAACAATGGCTAAAGCAATTGCCGCCTTCTCTGCTTCCAGGGATTCTGTCGAATTTTGAAGGGACGCACTAGCGACCAGTTTTTGAAATCCATCTACGACGGCTACCGCGAAAGCTCGATGATCTACATATTCGGCCGCGTCTACATAGACTGCGGGAGAATTAGGAGGGAAGCGCTTCTGAAGGGACTTGGCTCTGGCTTCCCGTCGCGCCCGATTATGTTCTGGGTGAGTATTTTTGGGGAGTGGCGGAATTAATACGTTGCTGCTAACAGTGACGGGAACTGCGTGCGTGGCCGTGGTGTGACCAGGAACGTTGATTCCAAGTCGGCGCAGGAGTACCTGTCCTGTTTCTGAAAGTGATAGTCTTTGATATTGGCTGAAAAGATGCGCCTCTACAAGCTCTCCCAGAGTGTTGTGCACCCCAAGTTGAAGTAGTTTATCCGTGGCTGTTGATTTAGGGAGATGGAGCGCAGTTTTATAGGCATTACGAATGATTCTGTTAAGTTGCTCGGTCTCCGTAAGTGAGAGATAGAGGTAGGGGATAGAATAGGTAATTCTGCATAGGCAAAAGGCCTGTATGAGGCGGCGTGTGTCTGCTTCCCTCATGCCGCGATGACGATTGGATATGCGCTTAATGAGGGAAGCTGTATTTTGAACTGAGGTGTGGATTAACTTTATTGTGTCAGCGTTCGAGCCGTTGTCGGAAATATTAAGGCCTAAAATATTGATTTTATTGACCCTGCGAATAGGGGTGTGATCAAGCATGACTTGAATGTGACACGTATCTTGCTTTTTAAAGTCAATTACTAGGAGCTCCGATTTAGCCGCCGAGCAGGTGAGCCCAATATTGTTGGCGTGTTTAACAACAATGTCAGCGGCCTACTGAAGCTTCGATTCGATTTCGCCATGGTTGCCAGTATTGACCCAGATGGTGATGTCATCCGCGTACAAGGAGTGATTGATAGAAGAAAGTTTGGCAAGTTTCCGCGCTAGCGGTATGAGAGTAACGTTAAAAAGGAACGGGGACAAAACCGATCCCTGCGGCGTTCCCTTGCTACCTAGCATGAAGGGATCGGTTTTGAAAGTGCCCAACTGTAGGAAGACGGACCTATTGCTGAGAAAGGCAGAGACATACCTGTGCTTGCGAGAGCCTACGTTTAGTTCACTAAGAGATTGTAAAATTGAGGAGTGAGAAACATTATCAAAAGCCTTAGTCAGGTCCAAGGCAAGGATGGCTCTGGTGATGTGTGGGAAAGTAGGATTTAGCACGTCCTCCTTAAGCAGCATGACATCCTGAGTGGAGAGTCCCGCTCGGAAGCCGTACATGGTGGAGGGAAACAGTTTTCCTTGTTCCATGTAGCGATTAAGACGATTGAGAATTACATGCTCCATCAGTGTTCCTGTACTTGAGGTAAGAGAGATCGGTCTCAAATTATTAAGGTCTAACGGTTTGGGTATGAAAGTCACCTTAGCTGACTTCCATTCCTGGGGCAGCGTGCCCTGCTTCCATTGTTGATTCATGTAATCGGTAAGAGCTGCCACTGACTTGGAGTATAAATTTCGAAGTGTTTTGTTAGTAATTCCATCTAGTCCTGGAGCAGATGTGGTGCGAAGTTTGCTTAGGGCAGCCCAAACTTCCGCCTCTGCAATTGGTGCATCCAAGTCTGCATTGGGAGCTCCATTGTAGGTAGGTAACGATTCTCGCCTTGGGCCAGGGAAATACGTAGTTTTAAGAGCAGTTTCAACGTCTTGCCCTTGTTTTTCTACTTCAAACAAGAGTTTCGTAATTCGCTTATTACTTTCACATCGCGAGGAGCATGGATCTAACATATGGCGAAGCAGGGACCAAGAGTTCTTCATATGTAGAGTACCGTCGAGCCGGTTACATATCTGGTTCTATTGCTGCGATGAAAGTTCGGCCGCGTGTTCAGTTACAAGCTGGAGTGTTTTTGACATTTTGCGTTTTAGTTTACGATTATATTTTTGCTTGAGCCATCGTTTCTCCAAGCTCTGATAGGCCTCCCATAGGTGGAGTAGCCTGCTGTCTACTGGATCAGGGATATGTGCTGCTGGGTCTACTTTTTCGCTAAGAGCTACATCCTGTTTAAGCTGAGACTCCCAGTCTTTGTAGTCTTGAATTTCTTTTTTCGGGTTTCGGTCTCGGATTTCGCGAAATTTATTCCAGTCAACAATATGTTTTAAATGAAACTGTGGACGAAAACTGGCATGGGGCAGTGTAATTGTTAGGATGTAATGATCACTGCCGAGGTTGACCCCACGGTGTGTCCAGTTAGCTTGTCGCACATTTTTAGTGAAAGTAAGGTCAGGGGTGGTATCTCTGCTCACAATGTTGCCAATTCGTGTTGGTAGCATGCAGTCAGTGACTAGAGTGCGCCTGTTTCGCTGAATGTATTGAAGAAGGCTGGTGCCCTTCCGAGTGTTTCTCCTGTAACCCCAATCTACGTGCGGGGCATTAAAGTCACCCGTTACAACTATGGGAGCAGAGTTTGCTATTTGAATGGCCCTATCGATTGCTTTAAAAACAGCAGTGAGGCCATCTCTAGGATGAGAATAAATATTCAAAATAAAATATGTGCCTTGTCCTGTACGACGTGGCAGAAGTTCAAGAAGAAGGCAGTCACTGTAAAGATCGGAAAGATCCTTCGCTATAAACGAGATATTCCTCTGTATATATGTGGTAGCCCATGGGGAGCTAGGATGCGAATGTACAGCCTGATAGCCGAGGAGTTTGCAAGCTTTTAAAGGCTCCTGAATGGAGATGACATCAGGGGCCCGTGTAGACCGCTGTACATAAAGTGAGAGGTTGTCTCTCTTGTTTCTTAATCCACGGCAATTCCATTGCCATATGCAGAGTGGAGAGAGTGAAGATGAGGCAAGGGTGCAGGAGGGGGATATGGCTGCGAAGGCGCTGGAGAGGGTTGAGATTGTGGGAGAGATTCGAGCCGAGCAACTAACACGTCTAGAATACTCTCTATCTTATTGAAGCGTTCAGCAATTTGCGTAAAGCCTAAATCAACCTTTTGTTTGAGTTCGCGGTGTTCTTTCCGAATTTTTTGACTGGTGCTTTTAAAATCGTCCTCCGATGACTCGGGTTGCTCTGTCCTTTTCTTTTTTGCTGGCTGTGGAGAGGAATCTATAATATCGGTCCCTGACTCGGCTGCCATATCAGGCTCTATGACAGAGGGGGAGCCGGATAGGGGTGGAGAAGACGCGGGTGGTGCAGCTGCAAGTGCACTTAAACGTTCCAGCACCAGAGCCAACTGTTGCTTTAACTCTTGATTCTCTCGCATCAGACGTTCGATAGTCTCTTGAGTTTTAGAATTTTCTTTAGCGTCAGAGAGCATACAACAGGAGCAGGAGGCTTGCTTTGCCCAGCTCACCTTTTCGGGTTTGGTGCTGAAGTCGCGGCTTTGTGATGCACTTCGTCCAGGGCTTTTGCCTTTGCTGCCATGGTTTCGTCCAGGACTCCTGCTTCTGCTGCTACGGTTTCGTCCAGGACTCTTGCTTCTGCTGCTACGATTTCTATCGTCGATGCTTGAAAAAAACTCCTTCTCGAGCTGGAACTCGGGCTGCTCCTGCTGGTGCTCTTGTTGTGGACTTTGTCGTGGCCGAGAGAGACGGCTGAAGCCACGCTGAAAGCGTTGCTTGCATGCCCTGTCACCCGTGTTGTGAGCGTCCCCACAGATGATGCACTGCGGGGTGCAGGGATAGTCCTCTGGGTGTTTCTGTCCGCAGCTTGAGCAAGTGAGGCGATTTGGCAAAGGACATACATCTCGTCGGTGGCCGACTTGTCTGCAGTTTAGGCACGCTTCCACCTTCGGTCGAAAGTTGAAAACGGCGTAGAGGATGCCAAACATTTTGACTGACGGAGGAAGCTCCTCAGCCATGAAGTGAATGAGCACTGAGCGTGAGGTTCGCCCCATGTCCCTTGCTTGGACTATTGGTAGAAGGGGATTCGCCCGACGTAATTCTTGAAGCAAGTCCTGAGGTGATTCACCATTCCAAGCGCGGTAGATGATCCCTGCCCGTGCCCCGTCCGGGGGAGCTATGTACGCGTGAAATCCCAGTTTTTTACCACGTAGTGTGAGTTCTTGTATTTTTGCATAGTTGGCAACTCGGTCGGCGCAAGATGTGGACACGGTGAAAATATTCTTGACCAGATTGGTGCACACCAGATCTTCGTCGGCAACCACAGAGTGCAGTCCGCTTTTGGCGACTACAGCCGCTCGTAACTCTACGTCGTTGTATTGGGCCAGATCTACGCCCGCACTCGGACGAAAGACAATCTTGAAGTCATCGACTGGCAACCGTGGCAGTCGTTTTAAGTGAGGACGCGCCACAGCTGTGTTGTCGAGCTTTGAGGAAACGCTGGGCGGTGATTCCGTTTTGCGTGCTGGCGTTTCGGCAGCTGAGGCCGCTTTACTTGACCGCGTTCCTTCAGTTTCTTTTGACTGTTGTCGAGGTGAGCGTTGTCGGGCATTCATGACTACACTCCATTCTTCTGGGTTGAATTCTGTGGCAAGTAAATCCGTGCCACTCACCATGTATGCCATTGCGTCGCCGAAGGAACTTGTGCACGCGCGTCGAAGCGCGAGCCGACGCCGGTGCCGGTGGCGTTAGGGCTAACCAGGCGGCGTTCCCCCGCTCAGCAAGAGTTGATGTTTGCAAAGCTCCTCAAGAACAAAGAGGTTTGAGGCACTCACCAGCAGCGTCGGCAACTTGCTGAAGTTCAAGAGAGACCACTGTTGGCACCAAAAAAGCAGTCTTGGTTCAACAAAAACTTCGTAGAATACGGAGCCCATGCGAGGCACACCAGCCTTGCCTGGCCCCCTAGCGGACTCTCTCCCGACGGCAACCGGCGCGAAATGCGATGGGCTGCATTTCGCGTCGATGCGTTAGCCAGACAGGACTGCGTCTCCCTCTTTTCGTGACAGATGGATGCCCGACGCACTGAAACGCACAAGCATCAAGGCAACGCAGTGCGGCGTGCGCCTGCGAGTTTATGGCACGAGCGGAGCCTGGCGCGGCAACGCCGGCGTGACGCGACGAAATTCGTTTCGAAATGGCTTGACAGGCGCGCTTGGCGGCCTGATCACGTACATTTCCTTACGGTGCGTGGACTTCTCCGCGCGCCGTAGGGCAATGTCACACGTGCGTCTTGGGCTTCCACGTGAACGATTGCGCTGAAGTTACACGGCGCACTAATACCACTTCGCTCGCTGTATAGCTCTCCGTTCGCGAAAAGAGCGGGTTTTTCAAACAGAGCGTAAGTAACAACTGTAACGCTAGTAAGTTGGCGCTAATCCTTTGTATACTTTTACGTATACGTTTTGTGTGTCCTTTGTGTTTGAAACAGCGCAGTAGGTGTTGAGCTGTGAACATCGTTAGCCTGCGCTTGTACTCTGTGTTTTCCTTTTGTGAGCTATTTATTCTTCAGTAGCATGCTGCAGGTGCCGATCTCCTACATCTCAATGTCACGCCAAACTCCTACATCTCAATGTCACGCCAAAAGCGGTAGTGTAGCCGGATGCATTACAGATGCTCTCAAGAATTTGCGGCCTTCAGCGACAGTGCCTCTCACACATTGCCGCTACTTTCTAAGGCCTCTCATAAACACATACTATCCTAACCATGCAGCTTTGGACTCTTGTACGAGTTCGCACGAGATAGCCTTGATCTGCGCAGAGGGCTTTGTGGTGCTATTCAAGCAGGAATACCAAAGCGTACGTAGCCAAGGGTATGGATATGAAGCATGTCGGAGGCTGAAGCCTCTTGTCGAGGTGGCCACTAGTTTGGACACGCTGCAGGATCCACTTCGTGTGTCGATATTTGCTCACGACGCTGGAAACATTGAAGACACGTGATATCGCTTGCGCGAATAGGCTTTATCGATCGCTCGGCTGCCTTGCCCAGTGCAAATGAACCACGCTTGGAGCGTGCTTGGCTGAATAGTATCTGAGCAGGGGAGGGTGAAGTGCAGCTGTTCTGTCATGAGGTGTCCAGCATGACTAAATGCTTTGAATAAACGCGTAACCGACAATCCCCGAAAGCCCATGCTTTCGATCGATACATGCAATAATAGGAAGTGTCATCATCACCATTAATCATCATCACTATTTATCAACCACCTCTTCGCACCACTCGCGCCGCTCATGCCACCGGCACACGGGTAGCGGTTGTGTTACCTCCCGTTCATTGTACTCACTAATTGTGAAATCAACATTTTGATCAATCAGAAAAAAATCTGCAAAAAAGAAATGTTTTCAGCCTTATTAGAGCACTATAGTAACCACCTGTGATATTTATGCTCACTCAACACATCTTTTTTTTTCTTTCTTCTGTTTTGCAACATTATGTATTTATGCTCTTGTAACGGCTGCAGCAATCAAGCCATGAGCTAAGACAGCTCAGTGTGTCGTCCTCTTTCTTGTCCGTGTGTTCTTACGCTAGCAATATACTGGAAGTCTAGATATTGCGATTGTGAAAAAGTTTGGGAATTGTGATTCTTAGAAGTGGTAAATATTACAAAGAGAATATCACGCGTCTAAGAAATAATAATATAGCATGTTATCTGCAGCAAACTGTGACAGTACCGAATAGGTTTCTTTCAGAAACTCAGATATTCAACATCAGTGGCTAGTGTGGGGCGAAAACGGGCGGCAATTGAAATAAGAATAAACGGCTGTACAAAGATGAAATCACAGTAACTTTTCTGCTGCATTGCTTCTCATTCTATAGCTGCAACGCTCGATTGGTAACGTATACGTGATGCACTGTATACAGCGCCGTTGAAGGCATCTAGTTGCTTTGCATGCATGATAGTACGCCTACAGGTACACTTTCCAGTAGGAAGGTTTAGCGACGTGAAACCCATAAAAAATTAATTATATATTTTTGACGCATTGCAGTGGTCGTAGCGAATATATCATTAGGGAATTAACAATGTCCTCTTTGGTCACTTTTCAATAGAACCTTCATGCGCGCACATCTTAGAAGCACGACGTATATAAATAAACTCCATATATAAATGAACGCTCCAACGGCTGAAGTTCTTAACAATTTCTCAGTGCCAGAAATTTTATAAGGAAACTGTTGAAAGAGCTGTTCGCACGCATCATTAGAAATCTAACAGGCTGTCATAGGTCTTCACCTAACACGACCATAAGGCGAAAGCAATATTTTTTTCACCAGCATAACCGTTTTTAATCAAGGCTCTTACATTAACAGCTGTAAAAACGCTGAATATAAACGGGTATGTGCCGAAGAAATTGCGTGAATACTGCTATTTACCATGGTTTAGCTAAAGTGAAGAGGGCGACAGTTCCAGCTTCGTTGTAAACCTGCGTAAAAAAGACTGTTGTGGTCGAAATAATATAAAACTATACTACCACCCCAAAGCCTGAATGAATAGCTGAAAAAAAGCGTTTAATTAACATCAGTGACACAACATATCTGAAAGGCTGGCAAAAGATATAAATGCGTAAGACAGACGAAACGAAGACCACCCAACTTACTGTTTGATCTGTGTCCGCAAAGCGCAGCTACTTGAATATTTTCTTCAAAGTAAATGCAGGCTCCTGCCTTCCTCCGAAGGTTTTAAGCGCTTATGCGCTTTCGCTCTGCCTCTAAGACCGCAGGCATTGCACGCTTACAGCACCTCACCTGGCTTCTGCATTGCCTCTGTGATCTGCCCAGCTTTGACTAATCTACAAAGCCTTGCAACTGACGTCATCACTAGTCGCCATTTGGAGGCGTTATCACGTGATGATGAAGATTCTTGTTTACTATATATACATCACTCGATTTACGCTGGCGTAGCCGGCGTTCACGGTCAATTTCAGCATGTGATGATGTATCCTATACCCCTGTCAGATGGGCACTCACGAACTCCTTTTAACTTCTTCGTCCTTACCACACCGGAGATAAGGTCCGTGCCACACAGCGTCTCTTACGTCGAAAAACTTAAACAGAGCTTTTCTCGAAGGGAGTTCGGTGATCTTTCTTAGTGACGGAAGGGAGTACTCTCGTTTCCAGTAATCTGTTGCTACGAAAAAAAAGCTTCAATTACAAAACAGCCACAGTCAGCACAGTAATAACTTATTCTCCATTAAAATGTTTTTATGCATAATGCGCTCATAACGTGCACTTAACGAAAAGGAAATGTGCGTACAAGTGTACATATATACTTCATACACCATGCCTTGCCAAAAAGCCACCGTGTAGCCATATTGAAACATCTTATGTGTCCGTGCCATCGCAGCGTGGCAGCCATCCTATCCGTGCGCACCATGTTATTCACATCTCTGCCAATCATTCGCTTTTTATTGCTGTGCTCCTCATTCTACCTCGACAAAGCTGGAGTTCATAGTAGTGGTTGACGCGAGTTTTCTTCCTTACTCATCGACGGCGGTAGCCATGCCGGCATCACATGCGAACTGTTCTTCTGATCCTTCCGCAGGGAGGACTTAGTGTACTGAATGCGAGACCTGTTCTCATTCGATATTGTTAAAAACATCGTGATCTAAGAGGTAGCGCAATTTTAAAGAGCTCGACGACAACATGCAGTGTGTTTGATATTCGCCGTACGTAGAGAAAAGGCGTACCAAAACAAACGCACAGCGTTGCCAGCATATTCCTGTGAACATTACTGCCAGCTTGCTCGCAGGTGTACGCGTCTGTGATGAAAGACAAAACATTTTTAAGTGCGAATGCACTTTATAAGCGACCCTGAATCTGCCGTTCGAGGTGCGCCTCCTCCTCTTTCCTAGCAACCGTGCGAGGAGCGGAGAGGAGTGTCTGCTAGCAACGGCGCAGTGACGTCACACACCACGTGATTGCGCGCGCTCCAGCCCTCCGCTCCGTGGCTGCGCGCGCCAGCCACGACTTGCCCGAAATCGGCAAGTCGTCATAGGTATGGATCCATCGCAGGCATCAACCTCGACTGCGATACCTCCAAACAACGAGTACAATGCAATTGAATGCGAACATTGCACGCGTGGTTGAAGATGTCGCGCCAGTTGAAGACAAAGCAGCGCGGCGAAGGGCCCGTGATGCCGAGCGCAACGGGCGAAGCGGAGCGCGGACACAAACATCATTATACACTCTAAGGCAAAATTACACGAAAAGGAGTAACAGATCCCAACAGGCGCGCGCGTTGAACGGATAGACCGTTGAGGAGCATCAAGAAAGGGAAGCGTGTCGCACGAAACCACTTAGTCTCCAAACACGCTCCAAAGGGAGGAACCGCCTGCGGATTGCAGGCAGCGTGAAAAGCGTTGCCATGGTGACCAACCCTTCTTCTCCACCCTTCTCCTCCTCTGCAGGCTCAGTCTTCCCCCGTATTTTGCCAGCTACGGTTGGCGTTGCGTCGCGCTCGGAGTGCTCGGCCATGGCCGCCTGGAATCGACGATCTAAGAATGACGACATAGTGCTTGTGTGTATGCTTGGATGAGTGTGGGCTGCTGCTTTTGCGTTTCGCTGCACCCATGAAGTCTGGAGCAAGTCTCGACACGTCACCACGGTGCGCTGTATATCTCTGGCTTCAAGATAGTTACGACCAACACACAACAGGAACAGTCGGAAAGGCCATTATGGCGGCGGAGAAGACAACAGGCCTATCGATTATATACTTCGATTGAACACAGGGCAGAAAACAGCGCTGGATTCTAAGACAAGTAGGTTATCATTCTTTATTCTACTCTACTTGTCGCGTGTGCGATACGGATCGCGCTTGCCGGCAACGGGCTCGGTCATGTTGTATATCGCACGCACAAAATGCATCGCGAAAATCAGCTTCGACGTCTGCAGTTCGCCTGTGCTTTGCGACCGCCTGGAAATTGGCCGCCGTTGCCGTCGGCCTCCCGTACGCTTGCTCATCGAGTGCTCGCCTGTCTTCGCCGTGCGATGGGTTCCGGGCTGACGATATTGGACTGAGACCTCGTCGCTGTGTTGGGGGTCGTCGAAAACACGTTGCAGCTTCTCATAAAGAACTTGGTTGTAGTATGTTGCGCGCTGTAAGTGCACCAGCAAGGGCTGGCGGGGCTTTCGGTAGCGTCGGAACTCACTGAAAATTAGTCGCCATTACAGTTGGCTTTCTCGTCAGTCGGTCGCAAGCAGCTCGGCGCCGTCCGTTGGCCGCGGCAGCAGACTCGCGTTTGCGCGCAGCACTCGCTCGAGTTTGTGAAAAAGGGCCGCATTACCATCGATTCCTTCAGCTCTAGCTCCAAATCAGCTCGGCGCTGTTCGTGGCGGCCGCCAAGCGTACGCTCGCTCTCCTGTTCGAATTTCGCTGACGGCAGACACTCCGCGTGCAGCACCGTGTTTGGTCTCGCGTTCGCTTGCTCGTGCTGAACGACGTCGCTCGCTTAGGACTCGCCAACTTGATAGCGGCTGGGTGGTTCGCGGAGTTGTGGCTGCGGCCGCCGCTACTAAGCTCTCGCCATACGGGGATTGAAATTAGTCTTTGACGATGTGTGAAATCGCGGTGAAATTATTAGCCTGCCATATCTCACGTATGCTTTCATTTCACCTTGCACGTATTTCTCATATGCATTTGTATTCATCCTCTGTCACGCATGACTCACTATTTTAGATACTTATTGCGCAGCCGTGAGCACACACCGTGCAGAAGACTGGGTGCGCTGGTGTCTGCGATGCCTGTCATCCATCTCTTTCGTCAGAGCAGTTTCAGAAGGACTGTGTGACATGTGAAGGTAAAGTTATTTGTGTGTCATATTTTAACGTCTGTTTTTATATTAACCTACACGTACTTGTCATATGCGTGCATCTTCATCTTCTGTCACGTGTGTCCAACTATTCTTACCATCTTATTGTACGTGCAGCCATGGGAACACAACAGGCAGAAGGCTACGTGCGCTGGCGTCTGCAATTTCTGTCATCTATTGCTTCCGTCGGAGGAGCTTCCCAAGGAGTGAACAAGATTTGACAACAAGACTGGACTTGTACACATCACCATGAATTCACTTAATAGCTTGGAAAAACCTTATATGTATATAGAAAAATAAAAGATTTCGGTGTCTCACTTTTGTCTTTCGTTGTTGCCGTCAGTTACACACAGGTAGCTAACTACTTCTTCGCGTGTTTTTTCTGCGCTATTTGTTGCTCACTGCGCAGAAAAACAGGCGAAAAAAAGTATTAGGCCTGGTGGAAAATAAACAAGAAGAATGTTTGAACTGGGGATAAAAAGTTCATCCGACTGGAGTATTTGAGTGGATCGAGCGTTCGTGCGGTGAGGTGGAACTGTGAGGACTAATGGTTGCCTGGTAAAGTGTAATGGTGGGGAATAACAGTTGCCCTATAAGGTGCGAATGTGAGGACTAAATGTTTGTTCTTTGAGGTGAACTGTGGGACGAACGGTTACTCACTAAGGTGTAAAGTGTGAGTACTAAATGTTTTGAGCTCGTCTGTGGGGACTAACTGTGCCGTTCGTCCTTAAAGCAATTAGTGATTGTGGCAGCCCCATTATTCCTCGAAAAGTCGAAACACACCCTTTTAACACCTTTTTGCCTCAGAGTGTAGTGCAAATTTACTCTCACATACACGCGTAAACTCATAAAGATTTCCCGAGAGGGTCTAATGGTTCCTTGGAATCGCAATGTGATCACACGGGGAGTTTACGTTAACTAACTGGCGAATTCCAACGGACTTTAACTTAACTCGCCCTCATAGCATCACCCCGTGCATTCGCACTTAACCATGTTTATCCTCGGGGAAATAGTTGCGAGTTTTTTTTTCTTGTTTCAGTGTACATAAATTACACCTCATGTAATCATGCTTAAGACTGGAAATGTTTTCAGAAGATTTTGGTGCGACATCTTGCATGCAAAAAAGGTGCTGCAGCTCCTAATGGGCCTCTGGCAGCTTGAATTCAAAGCTTGCGAAACTGCCATGTGACACAGGTGTCACATTTCCCTATTTCCCCATTTCCGTCGAACTTGTTAGGGGAGTTTTCGGTTGATGGAGTTTAACAGAGTTGGGCGGTGGCCGTGTGATAATTTTATAAGGGCTTCGCTTTAACAAACGTATATACGAAAATATCTTTTCACAAGATCCAATTGTCTATTATCTTCTAGATGCAGCTGTCGGGTCTAAGATTTAAAAGAAAAATCAAAGAGCTCGTGTTTCTTGTGAGTATTCCTCAGCTGAATTTGATGCCATTATGCTGTGCGTTGAAAAACCTTGTTATCCATCCCACTTGTTTTCTATGTCTCACTCTTGCGTGCATAATGTGCTTCATTCTGCCATGAAAATCGAAAGCAAGTCAGCGCATGTGAATCCACCATGTTGCTCTTATGAGTGTGGATTGGCGCTGCTACACTCTCGTTCTACAATGAACCAACTCGCCCTAGAAGAAGTTTCGATGAAGCCACTTCCAAGGACGCAATCTGCAACTATGACTGTGTGGCTTTTGGAGGGATAAATATTTCGGCGTTCAAAGAGAACGAAATTATTGTAATAAGCTTGCTTCAAGCAGACCAACTTTAGGACCTTAGGTTGGAGAAATTACACCACCACGTTAAACGAAAAGGCCACTAGAACAACTTTCAGTGGTTACGTAGACATTGCTATACCAGTAACGAAAATGTCGCGAAGGACTTTGCCGCGCATAATCTCAAATCCACCTTCAAGGACATACGCTGCATACAGACTGCTATACCTGTTCGCAGTCTCACAGTCAATCCGACAGAGTCCAACACGCCAAATATAATCAGTACCCGACTGCATCAACTAAGCTACACACCAACTCAAACCAAAACTGGGGCCGTCACCGGCGCCAAGCTACCCTTCTCTATGGACATTGGCTCGCAGTCAACTTCACGAAGTTCCCTACGTCAATCGCACTAGGAGACTTTGGTGTGCAATCCTTTCGGTGTGAAAAAAAAACCACCCAATACAAGCTCTGCTACTGTCATGCATCGTTCATGTTCTAGGTCACGAAGACCTCGAGTGAAATGAACGTGAGCCGCTCATCAATGTACGAGATCTGAAGCCCGCACCATAAAACAACACCACCAGAAGATACACAATTGCTCCCACTAACTTATCCTGTCCTGTTGCAACACTATTACTTTGAACGCAGGTGACATACTCCCCCACATGCCAAGCTCTGAAGATACGAATGCATCGGCTACATGCGACTTTACAGCATTACCTTTACTCAAGATGCACTACTGCATCAATCTGTTGGTATACACTTTGTGCAGAACCTATAGAGGGCGCCTTGAAAAACGCACACAGTGCCACTTGTGCGGCGAGAACGCAGCGGCGAGAGCCTTAGGCGAGAGCCTGACAGCTATGGCGGCTCAAGCGCCCGTGGCTAGCGCGTTAGTGCTTCAAGCTGGGTTTAGAGATATCGTTATGGGATCATTTTTCCGCGATGCCACCAATAAAAAAAGGGGAAACCTGCACGAGATCCGCCACGTTTTTGACGTGAGTGAACGCTTTGATACGGCGTCGTCAGTACTAACGGCTAAATGCGTGCGTCAGTTGTGCGTCACCCAAGAGGCTTACTCCATAGTTATCGAGGTAAGCTCACATTCTTTCATGCTTAGACTAATATTGGTGCATGCCCACTGCACGTGTACTTGCAAAGTGCTCAGAATAATTGGAATCACCAATGGCTCTACGGCCACTCGTTGCGGAAACTTCGGCGAGTGGTCAGGTGGCGTAGTTATTTCCTCGCGGCTTGGTGCCATGTCAATACGCAACCACCGAGTATTTTGCTTGAAATCATCGCGTGTAGCAATAATTATAATTATCACTTTTCATCGCGTGTAGCAATAATTATAATTATCACTTTTACCTCGCCGCTCACGCGGCTGATGCCAAGAACTTGAGGTGCAGGCGAGAAATAATTGTCTTACGATCGGCCCCTCTTCGTCTTTCGTTTCAACTGATCTGGCGCCGACGACAACGACAGCACGGTCACTTCGGCCTCCATCAGTCCTCCTCATTTGCTACAACCTCGTACGTTGCTGCTCTTGGAAAGAAACATTGTGCTTTCGTCGCATTGATTGATTGATATGTTGGGTTTAACGTCCCAAAACCACCATATTGTTATGAGAGACACCGTAGTAGAGGGCTCCGGAAATTTCGACCACCTGGGGTTCTTTAACGTGCACCCAAATCTGAGCACGCGGGCCTACGACATTTCCGCCTCCATCGGAAATGCAGCCGCCGCAGCCGGGATTAAAAACCGCGACTTGCGGGTCAGCAGCCGAGTACCTTATCCACTAGACCACCACGGCGGGGCATGTGCTTTCGTCGCAAGAGTGTTCGCAAAGCTTCATTTTTTTTTTTCGTGGATGCTTTGCAGTTCTGTTACTTTGCATCCTAGAATGGTCCTGCCGAGTGCGCAAAGTGCTGCCGGGCCGCTAACACGCAACTCAGTTCGCCCGTAATTAGTCGTCCTATCAAATTAACCAAGTAAATTAATGACCTACCATTGCACTGCCTAAAATTTTGAATTGTAGATGACGAGTTAATAAGGGTCATTAAAACCTTCCATAAATCTTGAGCCATAGTAAAATACATTGCGCATGTTTCTTTTCTCTTCAGCTCGATGTCACTAAGAACGTAACACAAGCTCACTGCAACTGCCGAGGTGAAAGCTCAGGCTGCTGCAAACATGCAGTGGCAGTGGTTATGTTCTTCGATAAGGAGGACACCTCGGCAATGAGATCCGTCGAGAACGTGTGGAAGAGGCCATATGCCAAGCAGCTGCCAATGTACAACAAAGGCGTCTTGTTCTCCAAATTGTACTCTCCTAAACCCCCATACCAGAAGCTAGCGAGGCAACCCGTGCCCACAACCATCATCGATTCAAACTGCCCCTTGGGCATCATGCTCCGCCAAGAGCAAGAACTTGCTGAAAACCTGGCTCATTTGGACAAGGTGCTCGGATGGCTACGACAGCCGAGCAATATATTTGGAGCACAAAGCATCCCAGTCGAAGAAGTAAGCGATGACTTTATTCTCGAAGTCGTGGTCACTGAGAAAGAACGCAACGACATTGCTAAGTAGACAATTCTTCAAAGTGTATGTCCGCAGTGGCACTGCGCATGGTCTTTGAGAATTTCTGCCAGCTTCAAAGCTCACCGTATCAAGATACATCAAGCGGTCTTCGAAGCATGGCACAGCAACTTCTTACAGCGCGATCCTTAAAAGCGCTCCATGTGCGTATGGCATATCAAAGGAGCCAGTTGCACGAAAGCAATACGAGTCCCCAACAGGCCGCAAGGTCATTCAAGTCGGACTTCTGATCAGCACTTCGCAGCCGTGGCTGTGCTGCAGCCCCGATGGCTTGATTGATGAAGAAGGAGGAATCCGCTTGCTGGAAATTAATGCCTCTTACAGGTGTGAGTCACGGCCTGTAGTTGGCCACGATATAGCGTCGACTGTCTCCACTTCAACTGAAAAAAGCTGACACTACGAGAAAGTCACCCCTACTACACGCAGGTTCGAATAAGCATGTATGTAGTAAATGCAAGCAGATGCGACTTCTACATGTGCTCACCAAACGGGTCAAAATGTATGGAAGTAAGAAGAAATAATTCTTTTCCGGAAGATGAAATGCGGAAAATGTGTGGGTTTTTTTAGGTAATACTTCGTTGCTGCGCTGAGGAAGAAAAGTTTGTGTGAATAACGTTTTTTTTGTATGTGTTATGTGCAATAACGTGAAATCTTTTTCGTTGCTGTGTGCTCCAAGTATGGAAATGCAGGTACTGTGTTTTCAGTCACGCAGAGCACATCTGCCTTTTAATGCCTGAAATAAAGAGCCGAAGGAAAAGCCACTGACGTCTGCTACTTTATTGAAACAATCTGTTCGGCTGCACATACAACTCCATGTTCTGCATCGTCACTTTATTGTTTGTACAACATTCACAAAAGTGTACCGGGAAGAGGGGGGACTATCGAAATTACAGGTCTTCCTGTTCACTTCAATGCAAGTGCCAGCTAAAACAATTAAAATGTCACAGAAGTGATTAGAGCGTCAAACTATGTAATGTATGTAGAAAACGTTTAATCTTAGCGCCAACTTAATACAAGCACCAGAACAAGCAGGCCGTGTGCCAGTGAATTTAATCAAAGTTCCGCCATGCTTAATCCAACTCCTAACAGAATTAATACACAGAATTGTCTTCCTTCCTTTAATACAAATGCCAATCACATCACTCCATACTCAAGACGGCAAGATGGGCCACAATAACAGGACTGCTATTAAAACGTTGTATAATTATTGTATATGGTATAAACTTTGTATAAAAACAGGTTATATTACAAACGTAGACAACAGCACAAATATCTGCCGTTATTGCTATTGCTCAATAAATAAATCACGGCCTTAATTTGATTCCGCTGTGCTTGCAGTCGTCATATTCTGCTAAGCACAAGTTTGTAGAACATAGGCGTCATTACACAGTCTTGATCACAGGACATTTTGAATTCACCAACACACTGCACAGATGTACTATCTTGTCGATGTGACACTTAAGCTCTGGAGTTCGCCTTTTATTCAATATTTCAAAACTCTTTGCACGCTGACTGCATATCTCTACACGAATGCGATGAGATGCAACCCTATAGTTTCTTGCAACTCCACCTTCGTGAATTGCTGTTGGCCTTTGCAAATGGTGGCATGACAAGTGTCACGTCCTTGCTTTCCAAGTCGCAATTCGTACGCGGAAAGCCTTTGTCCGCCATCACCATATCCCCGGGTTCTAACAAGTCGATCAACCCAAAGTTCGCAAAGATGTAGGTGTCACTCGACCTGCCCACAAACACATTCGAATTATATGTGCTATATACCGGATGGAGTGATCTCAAGTAGAAATTTCAGAGTAAAGTCACTCTTGTAGTTGCTCCGGCAGTTAACCCTGTCAGCGAATTTACCAGGTTTTCTCTTTCTCACTTTTGAACAGTCGACAATAACTCTACGATAGTTCAGGCAGGAAAGAGGGAGTCAATGTTGCTTGGACAACATCCTTTGAAAACCACTTGGCCCAATTTTGAGTAGTAGACATAGAGGACATTAGAAATGGCATACAAAAATCAGCACGCACTAGTGCGATGCATGCCAAAGAGAACTCCTAACGTAGAGATCGTAATGCCGTGCCTAATTTTCATAAGACACAACAGGAGCTTGCTGCCCGCTGCCAGTTCCAAGTACTCTTGCCACACACCTGTAAAAATAAGGCTATTTCGAGGGAACGATGTTTGTCGTTGAGATGACACAAAACAATTTTTGTTCTCACTAATCTATATTCTTCTATATTCTTGCACTAAGTTTCCAGTCAATTTGCTGTTATAAGGGTACACGTGCAGTGTTGTCTTGCACGAACACTTGTAGGTCATTCAATGCCGAATTTCCAGTCGTTTCGGCAGCCTTCTCAAGTGTGTTTGAAAAAAGTTTACTGATGGAAAACATTTATTCGCAAGAATATTTTGGAGAGAAAAAAATTGTAACTTAGAAAGCTTACAGTATTTCCTGATATCTTTTGGGCGTTGTATGTCAGGAAACTTATTCTAAGAGTATTGTTTCTCGTTAGAATACCAAAAACAGTTTACATATTAGGCGAAGCCTTTTTTGCAATATGTCTGAAGCTCAAAAGTATTAGTGCAATTTTCCTGCTGTATGCTATACGCTTCCAGAAATTTTACGAATATGAATGTATGTTTTGCCAATATGTTGCTTAATATGTAGATCAAACTTGGTGATCAAAATGAGAAACGGTTCTCTTAGAATAGTTTTTCTTACAAACAACACCCAGATGACAATCTGAGAAATTCTGAATGCTCCCACTGTTTGAAAAACTTTTGTTTACAAAATATTGTAAAGCTTTTACTGTTTTCAACGCAATAAATAGGCGCTTGAGTAATTGGGTGATAAAGTGCCATAATGTGAAAAGATTATCCGCATTGCTAACTTTAAATACTATCAAACCGGGGACAAAGTTCATTGTTTGAGTTGTGTTTGATACACCACTTGGCTTCAAACATACCAGTCATAAGCAGATACATTGTGTACTAGTGCGTGTGAAAACAAGGGGGAATGCCACCATGTGGCAATACCGCAGGCCTCTCACAATGAATACGAAACAAATCATTATTATATTCAGCATCTTGCATACATTTGTGCAGTTAATTATTTCGCAACCAAAAAAGCAAGAAGTGTGAGGAGGCTGCGACAATTCTCAAGGGACATTAAAATACATGAAAAAAGTCTGAATCAATACATGAACAAGCAAACTTATATTACCGTAAAGTTTAAATTATATCAAATAAAATAAAGAAATTTTGCATTGTGAAGATGCCATACTTGGTGTCATTAAGAGGATGATCTAGCATTTACCTGTTTCATTAGGTGCAATAGAGACAGGAACACTGTAATGGTCACCCCAGCTAGGTCTCTGAGAGCATCGTCATTTTCCTTGTCTTCCAAGGACTCGTAGCCTTAGAAACCCTTCGGTTCATGGTCTTCCAAGCACAACGCAGCCAAATCGCAAGCACTGCGTATTTATGTGCGAGTATTCGTCATGCAGCAGAATTGTAGTTTATCTAACACAGCTATGTCTGATCTTTAGGATGTGGTACGACTTCACTATCTCCCATGTCGGCTGATCCTTATTAAAAAAAACTATTTCGGTTTCTTTACAGAGAGTAATATGCACAGATTTTAATCTGACCTGCATATTGAGAGTCTCTTGATGTTTTAACATATTGCGTGGCGTTCTCTAAGATGGTCATTAATTTGTCAGCCTTTTCTGTCCGTGTCTTTTGGGAGCGTGTCAGCCAAAGTTTCAAACGTGAACGTAATCCAACTGGCCTAACTTACCCTTTTGCTGCAATAATACTAGCAGATTATACGTTGCGTTGCCAAGCCTCCATACAGTACGCGTGTATTTTAAAGCATTGCCGTAACTTTAAATGCATTTACAAGCAGGTAACCCTATATTAGCTCTGTTTTCAATAAGACGCGTGGCTGTGGGTTTAACACCTGCATGTCACACGAGCGGCCGGGGTTCAATCCTCACGTGCGACCGGAAATTTTAGGGGCAAAGCTCCTTATAGCGGCCCCCCTCGTCCCTCGTAGTCGTAGTCGTAGTGTGTAACCAGTCTAGCGCTTTGACCTCCAAGGTTGTGCCGGTGGAGATTTCTCCTGTGCGTTGTTGAGCAATAAAAAAAATTCGCAGCGTGCGCGTTAACTAAAAGCCGAATTCTTCTTTTTATCATTCCCCACTAGCAGCCATTGCCATGTTCCAGTAGAAAATGTTAGAAGTGTTAAAAGCCGACTTCTGCGGTCTCTCTTTCCCAGTAGCAGCCATTGTTTATCTCCAAGGTAGTGCCTGGTGAGATTTCTCCTGTGCGTGAATAAACAATAAAAAAATTGTTCAAAACGCCGTTGATTGACGATATAAACCAACGAAAGACGCCAGATGTTTCTAAAGCAAAACAAAAAGAAGACGCCAGCTGCATAACGAAAGACGCAAGGTGTTTTCTAAAGCAATGATTTTATAATCAAAACCACATCAATACAGGTTTGTAGTTGCCGATGCTCGTTGCCGTCGGTGTGTGTTCGTATGGATAAGGATGCCGAAAGGCGGGCGCGCAGGGCAGCGGCGGCGCGCGCTCGCAGACAGTACCCTGAAGTGAGAGCACGCGAGGCAGAAGCGCGCCGGGAAGCTGCGCGACGTCGCCGCCAAGATCCTGCTGTACGGAAACAAGAAGCCACATCAGCAAGGCAGCGTCGGCAAGATGCCGCCGTACGTGAACAAGAAGCAGCAGCGGCACGTCAGCGTCGGCAAGATCCTTCCGTACGGGAACGACAGGCCACATCAGCAAGGCAGCGTCGGCAAGATCGTGCTGTACGGGAACAAGAAGCCACGTCAGCAAGGCAGCGTCGGCAAGATACCGCCGTATGTGAACGAGAAGCTGAAGCGGCACGTCAGTGTCGGCAAGATCCTGGAGAACAACAAGCCACATGAGCAAGGCAGCTTCGACAAGATCCTGTCCGTACGTGAACAAGTAGCTGCAGCGGCTTGTCAGCGTCGGCAAGATCCTTCCATACGAGAACGAGGAGGCCGAGGCAGCACGTCAACGTCGCGAAGCAGATCTCGAAAATGTTTGACAATGGGAAGCGGCGAAGAAGCGCGCATATCGCCAAGGCGAATTAACGGAAGAAAATTTTACGGTACTACTTCTAGGAGCTTCGCCAAATCTCATCATCGTTCACTTCGTGGATCTGCCTGTCAATTTTTTTTCCATCTTGCTCTGTTTTCGGTCACGCACAAGATGACGTCTCTCTCAGAACCAACGCACCCACACCGACACCGGTATTTTTGCGAGACAAGCTATTTAGCGCTATCGCGTTAATACACCAAGAGTGCACTCTACAGGTCCAATACGAAAAGAGGCCAAGGGAAAGTACGCCTGCTACGCCAGCTGAGACATTCATGTTTGAACGCGGGAAGCACTTGCCCGCGGACGCCCGCGTCGCTTAAGGGCTGATTTGTCTGTGTTTGCTAGGGAGCGCCAACGTCGGGCGATGAACTAATGAGAAGAGCGGCTGGTGTCAAGAGACCCAGACGAATCTGAGTGCCAATAAAAAGGTGCACCTGCACCTCCGAGTCAGAAAAACATAACCCAAGCGTTAAAAGCATGGTATACCATTGGTTTCGCTCAGGCAGTTTGTACGGATTTCACAGTCTACAACTTGCATCCTTTCACTCATTATTGTTTTCTGCTAGATGTCTTACTGCCTGTCTTTTATGTAGTCGCATTAGTTTTGTGCTTAGTGTATGTTAACAATATTAGCAACTACAACAGTTGCAAAATTCGGCGCCGTTGTATCAGAGGCGTAGCTTCTAAACCCGTGAGGTCTGTCTCTCCTAACTCATGTTACGTGATTTTATAGTTCGATGACTCAGTTAGCTGGTGCGGATGGACGGATGGACGGACATACAGAGAGGCAGAAGGATGAACGGAAAGACAGATGGACGAATGGACAGGCGGAAAGATGAACCGAAAAACAGAGGAACGGAAGGACGAACGGACGGACGGACACACGGACAGACAGACATACAGACAGACAGGCAGGCAGACAGGCAGGCAGGCAGGCAGGCAGGCAGGCAGACAGCTGGCCGGATGGATGGACAATTCACGGTGCATTGATAACACCCTCCGGAGCTTCACCACACTCATCATCATTCACTCCTTGGATATGCTGTGGTATTTTCGCGCACTCATTTCATAATGTTATTTATAATAGAGGGCATAACGAATTCCTATTGAAGGAAGGAAGAGTGTTGGTGTTTGTGGATGGTGGAAGAGCCGTGAGTGCGTCATGACTGCTTTCTGCCGGCCTGACTTACACTCATCACGATCAGCGCGAAAAACATAGAACACGTAATACACAATGAAGTGCGCGACACGTGGACTTCCTTGTGTTTCCGTATTCTTTATGTTGTTGTGCTGATCGTAATGAGTGTGTACAACTAGCCCAATTCGATACTTTACTGCTTCACACAGGCCGTCACGGGTGTTCAATTGTCGCTTAGGCTCACACTTCCTTGTTTTTTGCCGTTGCTGACGGCCACCGGCATGCGAGGGCTAGAGTGGCCTTGAGCCGGTAACTCAGGACTAGTGGTTGTTTCTAATTACGCATTTCCTTTACCGGTGAATGCTTTCACGAGATCAGAACAACGGCCGCTTCTGGCGCCAGTAGTCGTTTGCCCATGCCACCGCCGGTGCCGCAAACCACTATCGTTGGAAACAACAAAAACAATATAAGTAAAAAATATTGAGACTCGAATGCGGGCCCTCTACGTGGTAGGCCAGTATTCTTCTAAAGCTACCCCTGCACCTTAGGAAGTCTTTGTGAACAGACGCCATCAATGCTTCATGTCAGGGAGGAATCGGGTATATAATATGAGCGCAGTCACACACTCTTTTGATCAATTGGACGTGTCATCATTATTTGTATAACTTCCTCATCTGTAGATAATATCAGTGTGTCAGCTCGAGCTCGTCTCGAATAAAGCGCTTCCTCATAAATGATGGACGGTACCTCTCAATACACAAGTACCTCTCGCACGTTATCACTGGAGCTCCGCTCGAGTCGTCGTCTACTACCACCTGCAATGGCAGTTCAAGACAATCCTCGTTCGTTTGACACCACCGGCCCATTGTAGCTTCCGCCGTCCACTCTCGCCATCCACAGCCACCAGCGTGATCCATCAATGTTCTCGGGTCTCGAAGATGATGACGTTGAAGAATGGCTACACACCTACGACCTCGTCAGCGAGTTGAACAGGTGGGATACTCTTCACAAGTTGCGTATACGTACCATGCCCTTCTACCTGACTGCTGTTGCGAAAACCTGGTTTTGGAATTCATCACCAAGATCTTCCCACGGTAGCTTCATCAGCTTCGTCAGATTTTTGGTGGCCCCACTGTTCGTACTGAGGCAGCAACGCAGACGCTTGCCGAACGCATTCAGCGGGTGGGTCAATTATACACCTTGTACATTGAGAATGTTCTTGCTTTGTGCAAGCGCGAAAACTCATTCATTCCCCAAAGCGACCAAATACGCCATATTATCGATGGCATAAATACCAGTCGCATTCAACGACCTTGCGTTGCAAAATCCTACACGCATCAAGATGTCATCACCATTTGCCAGAGACTAGAAGAACTTCAGTCTCTTCGTCTCTGCCTCGATGCCTCGGACATTCGTCTTCCTGCGGCACTTCGACATCCGTGCCTTGGTCCGCGACATCGTTCGTGAAGAGCTTCATGGGCGCTCCTCTACTTGCGTTCCACCATCTCCTCTAGCCTCAGCTCCAACCAGCTTGCGGGAAATCATTAGGCCAGAGAATGCGTCCGCGTCACATCTACCTCGTTCCGACGGATCCTGCCCTCGTGAGGTACCAGCGTGCGCCAACGTTGCGGCGCTCTCAGCAGCCACCACTGTCCCAGCAGCTACACCAGGCGATCATGTACCTGTGGCTTTCGTGTCACTACCGATGCATCCGCAGCCGTACTACACGATGCCGTGTCCTGCTTGTCTCATCTGTAAGTACTGCAGCTACAGTGACCACATATCTCGTTTTCCCGAAGGCGCCAACAGGACAAGCATTCTGGCTACACTCCAAAAAAACGCGGACGCGTCCGTCCACCCATAAACTACCAGCGCACGCCTTACCGGTCTTCCTTTCAGTGGTCGCCCATTCCTCCTTACAGTATAGGTATGCCTGAAAACTCCCGTGAGTCTCGCCACCACTCACCATCTCCAAACTGCCCGTCCGTGTCGCCTCTGTGACCCGCCTCCAATGTTCTGAATGACCACTCAGAAAACTCCCGAATGCAGGTTTAGGAGGAGAAAGTGCATCTACAGGACAACCAACAATTTCTTCAGAGAGGTCATCAAACTTGCTAACAGTGCTAGTAGAAGGGGTACAAGTCGAAGCTCTAGGGGATACTGGCACTGCTTTTTCGATTATTCGCTCAGACCTTTGTGCCCGTCTCCGCAAAGTGACCACACCTTACTCGGGCCCGTCTCTCCGTGCCACGAGGAATGCCATTAGTCGCCCATTCACCCAGTGTACAGTTCGTGTTCTCATAGACGGTATTCGTCATCATATTGCCGTTGCAGTTTTCCTTGAGTGAACCCACGAACTAATTTTTTGGGTGGGATTTCCTGTCGTCTGCGTGCGCTTCTATATCTTGTCGACAGTGCCTCATTCATCTCAATGCCACTGAGTCGTCCTTACCCGAACACAAAAAGGGCGCATTCGCCTCGCCTACACCTCGCATTATGATCTTAGGACAACCCGAGAAGGAGTAATTATTGTTAATTGCATAAACATTGTGGAAGCTGACGTGCTTCTACTACCTTACCGCCACAACTTACATCGGGGCATTCTGATAATTCCAGGCCTTCTCTGTTTTAAATGCGAAGCATTTCTTGGCAAACTTCGGCGACATTAAGCGTATCTATCTTCTATCTATGTATCTATCTATCTTTCTATCGATCTCTGTATATCTATGTATCTATCTTTCTATCGACCTCTGTCTATCTATCTTTCTATCGATCTCTGTCTATCTATCTTTCTACCGATCTCTGTCTATCTATCTTTCCATCGATTTCTGTTTATCTATCTTTCTATCGATCTCTATCTATCTATCTATCTATCTATCTATCTATCTATCTATCTATCTATCTATCTATCTATCTATCTATCTATCTATCTATCTGTCTGTCTGTGTGTCTGTCTGTCTGTCTGTCTGTCTGTCTGTCTGTCTGTCTGTCTGTCTATCTAGCCGCCTACGACTTTTAGCTCTCCTGGCCATTTCGATAATTGTATCCATACCAAACTTCGTATGGCATAACATGACTCTATGAAGAACATATTTGACTAGTCATAACATGAAAATTACACTGTGTATGTCATGAATGTCATAATTTAAGTTTTATGGTCCTGCAGCTCTTGCGGTGGTTTCGTTCACAAGGCATGTTGCAAAATTGGTATGGTATGGCATGATTGCATGGTGAACAGAAGCGACAGACACTAACTTGAAAATTATGATATGACTGTCATGTAACAACATGACTACATGCCACGCTCATGATGAGCTCGCGGCCGTTTCGCTAGCATCACATATACCAAATTTCGTATTACAGTACGTGAATGGATGACGAAGGTATGTGACTGGTGCAAATATAATAATCATGTTTCATCATCACATTTCACGATAATGCAAACATGATAATCATGTTTCATTATGACATATCAATGTTACACGGTGCACGTGCTCGCCTGCGTTAATTTCGTCGCATAACGCAGGCGTGTCAACGCCAGGCACCGGTGTCAAGTAACATGACTACATTCCACGCTCATGGTGCGCTGGCGGCCGTATCGCTAGCTTCACTTATACCAAATTTGGTATTACGGGACGTGAATGAATTATGAAGGTACGGTACTGGTGCAAACATGATAAACATGAAATGCTTGTCATGTAACAACATGACTACATGCTACGCTCATGATGTGGTCACGGTCGTTTCGCTAGCTTCAAATGTATCAAACTCGGTATTACGCGACGCGAACGGATGACATCGGTAAATTACACATCCAAACATGATAATCACGACATGCGTAGCATGTAACAACATTAATACATGCCACATTGATGATGCGCTGGCGGCCGTTTCGCAAACTTCACATATGCCAAATTTTGTATTACGTCACACCAATGGATGACAAAGCTATGTGACTGGCTCATCAAACATGATAATCATGAGATGTTTGTCATGTGAGAGCATGACTATACATGCCACAGTCAAGGCGCCAATACATTTCGACGTGAAGCGTGCAAGTGCTCGCCGGCGTTCATTTCGTCGCGTAACGCCAGCGTTGCCACGCTAGGCACTGGTCCTGCCATATATTCGCAGGCGCCCGCCGCGCTGCGTTGCTTTGACGCATGCGCAATTCAGCGCGTCTGGCGTCCGTCCGTTACGAAAAGAGGGAGACGCATTGTTGTCTGGGTAAGGCATCGGCGCGAAATGCAGCATGTCGCATTTCGCGCCGGTTGCCGTCGGGCCGTGCTGATGGACGCTGGTCGCGTCTGGCGTCAGACTATTGAGTGCTTGCGTTTTATAACGTCGCGTTGTTGTGCCCAGATTGCGCGTACATCAATGCTACATTGAAGTATATTGGGCCCTTCATGATGCGCTCGCGGCCCTTTTGCTAGCTCCACATATACAAAATCAGTTGTTACGTGACGTAATTGGATGACGAAGTATATTACTGGTGGAAACATGATAATCATGACACACGTGTCATGCAAGAACTTGACAACATACCATGTTCATAGCGTGCTTGCGGCCGTTTCTTTAGCCTCACATATACTAAATTTCGTATCACGTGACGTGAGTAGATGACGAAGGTAAACGACACATCAAAACATGATAATCATAACACAGAAGTCATGTGCCGCATCATTTACCTCCACCTCGTAATGTTATTACTTTTAAAATAACATATGAAAATTTCTCGCGTGTGCTTTGCATAAAATCAATTCCCACGGTACGTGGCATCTGCCAATTGGTTTATGAAGGGTCTGCTTTCCTACTGTCTTGAATCAGACCTCTAGACCATTATTGTTGCCCTCTTGATCAACAGTCACTTACGCCATATCCGCATCCCGTAACCATGGTTACCCTTCCGAGTCAGGAAGACCTACCGTAGGCAAGCTCACCGACATTCAACTCTTCCACTCCTTTAATGGCGACGATGAGCCCTGATCTGAAAGCCGCCCAAAGGCAAGAATTGTTGAAACCCTCGACATCTCTGTATGTTGGACCTATATTTTGCTGTCCTTGGTATGGAAACTTCCACGACACACCGAATTCCGGCTGACGGCTTCCAAATTATTCACCAGCTCCAATGCCGCGTGTCTCCTGCAGAAACAAGATAATCAAGGAAAACCTCTCAGGCATGCTTCCACAGAATATTATATATCCTTACTCGAGTCCATGGTCCTGGCCAGTTGTTTTAGTTCAAAAGACGTAACAGTACGTTTTTGCGTTGATTGCCAGGCACTGAACAAAGTAACGCCTAAATATGTTTACCCTCTTCCCCGGATCGAGGACGCACTGGATTCGTCGGATCGTGCAGAGCATTTTTCTAGCCTTGATCAGCAATCGAGCTACTGGCAAATACCAGTGTCCGAATCTGACAAAACGAAGATTGCTTTTTCCACCCCAGATGAGCTGTATATGAATTTAACGTAATGCCTTTCGGACATTGTAACGCGCCCGCTACCATCGAACGGATGATCGATAGCGTACTACGTGGCCTGAAGTGGGAAAGCTGGCTATGCTATTTTGACGTCATCATAGTGTTTTCGTCTACCTTTTCGCAACATCTACAACGTCTCGAAGTCCTAGCTTGCCTTGCGAAAGCTGGTTTGCAGCTGAATACGAAAAACGTGCACCTCCGCAAGCAAGGCAATGAAGGTTCAGGGCACTTGGTCAGCAAAGATGGTATTCGATCGGATCCTGAAAAGCTCGCCGCCTGTCCTCAAGTTTTTCCGTCCATTGCTTTCAAAAGACCTGCGCAGTTTTTCTAGGCTTGGCATTCTACTTTCCGTGCTACAAACGCGACTTCGCAAAGCTTGCGTCTACATCAACTGTTCGCAAGTAACACGGCACTCGTCTGGTCCGAAGACTCAGAAAAAGCTTTCCTGGTGCGCAATAGAGTTTTTAGAAGATTGTAATGATAACCATATTTCACAGAACATAAATTATGCTACCAGTCAAGTCGTCGAGTGCCTCTAAATTATTTCAAAAGGTCGAGTCACAGCATCAACAAGTACACATAAAGCCTTACAGCTGTGTAGGGGGGCCACGCTACTCTGAAGTTTGAATAGTGACGTAGTGGGAGCTTCCCTACTTCACGAATATTCAAATGATTTATGGCGTAATGGGTACCCAAGAAGTGTACCTGTAGTACTTGCCACAAAGGTGTTCATTGATCGGTTCTCGAAAGGCCGCTCTTGTATATTTCCCTGCGACTGTACCGCACGTTCTAAGCATACCGGTCGTTTTTCTTCTTACTTTTTATTTTTTATTGCTGCGTTTACCAACGTTCAATATTTTGGCTAACAAGTATATTGCGTCTGTTTCCCTGGCCCGGCCACCTAAACCTGCTGGATTCTTATAATAAAGTTTATTCCTCCTCCTCAGATAATTTGCCTTGAATTACGATATTTACTGGTCACAACGCTGGGGCCAAGATTCGAAGCCCCAGCGCAAGGCGATTTTCTTTTATTAGAGTTAAGTAACTGGGGTATTGCTGTGAGACATTGCCATTGGTATATTATTATGAAATTCCTTAGTTAGAACGATTGCTTTGCGTGAGTGCTAACTCAGAACAGTTCTCAAGAAAACATTAATTTATGATTCTGAGGCCCAAATTGTGTGTTGCTGGAATTTGTCACCAGGGAAGCATATAATTGAAAAAAAAATGAAGTATGGCGCACTGCTTCGGCAAAAGCGCCTTGAAGGTTCAAGTATTTGCTTGTTAAAGATGAACAACTGCTACCTCCGTGGCTATATTCACAAGCTTTGGGAATTCATATGGCAAGACATTGCTCATCATTAAATTTCTTGATACCGGCCAGTCTTTCAAAGTCAGACGCTCCTATTACTATGTTCGTATGCCCGTGTAAGGTAAATAGTCAAACTGCGACGTCAGAATATTCGATATACTTCGATTACATTGATTTTTTGAGCGAATAGCAACCTGCTCCTTCGAGTAAAAATAATAAAGACTACGATTTTCTGTCTGTTTAACGATATTCTAACTGAGTGGTTAAAACAGCAAACAATGCCAAATGACCAGAATCGAAAATAAATTACACTTAATCAATACATGATTCACGGCGTGCCTGATATCTTGCGCAATGCCACAATTTCAAGCGCAGTCAGGCCTTGCTTGCTAAATTACGATGCGCTAAGATGACGCATTAGGTCAGTATCGGAATCGTCGGCTGGCATTTTTTTCATTTTGTGTTTGTGTGTGTGTATTCGTGAAAAAGCCACAAGATAGGCAATGTACTCTTGCGGCGTACCTTCACTGGAGTCATGAAGTTAGCTATAATACATACATGGCAGTCATTAAAAATGCGTCGTGTAACAAGCGTACGCATACAGCATGACAGGTAAAAATAAAGTCGGAGCTGCAGTAGTCGGGGACAAATTTCGGTTTTTTTTGAACATCACTGCCGCCCTTGGCTACACAGCGGGCACGCGCCCCTCCCGAAATATATTTGTACTATGTGGTAAAGAGCAGATATTGACAATCCCCCACACTTGCCTGCCCGAAACCCAGTTCTGATCAAGCACGTGCCCCTGCTGAAATAGGTCTCCGTCTGCGCCGCGGCTTTCACCACAGGCATCGGCTGCACACAAAAGCTGGTACTCTTTTTTTGTTATGATTTTGCACCTGGAGAAACGCAAAAGCAGTTAATGTATAACAAAATTATAGTATGTAATTTTTTTGGTATACGCTAAACAGCAGCAAAATCGTGTCGTATAATGCCAGGATGGCAGTGCTATTTTATTACCGCCAGCGTTTGGAATGCTGTTTAGAAAGAACACCCACGCTGAATACGCATTTATCCAGTAATATAAAAGAAAACGAATGACCCAGACACTGCTCGATTAACTTTTTTCTTGTTTCTAAAATAGAAAACTGAGTCGTAGCAAGTTACCACAATAAATAAGAAACAAACTGTGAGCAATATTGCAAATAACAACAGTCCTCAAATGCCAAATGCCCTCTTTAGAAACATTCTAACCCACGCACTCCGGTGGCGCAGTGATAAGCCACGAAGTGCTTAAATGTGTGTTTGTTTTCCCCTCCGCGAAGGCCCATAACAGCAGCCTGAATTCCTTCTGAGCAACACAAATGCTACACCAAGCCCACGCTTCACGCTTACTCTATTTCAACCACTCTACCCGTCAAACACATGCTAGACCCGAATAGCTTCATACGCTACCTTTAGCGCAGCAAAGTAATAAATACACATTTTCGTTGAAGAAAAAAGCAACGGAGCGCAAAGAGAACGTAACGGCGTGCGTTGTTGGAACGGGGTACGGTATTTTTTGCTGTGCATTTTAAGAACTCTTTCTTAACACTGCATGACTCTGTAAATGTAGTGAGAAAACGTTAGAATTCAAGAAAGAAAGGGTAACAAATGAAGAAATCGGGATAGCCTAAAAATCCTTCCGGATAGTGCTGGCAAATACTTCGCGACAAAAGCGTGAAGGCACTGTTTGCAACCTCGAGCTATTCCGCAATTTCAGCATGTTCACCACAGCTCGTCGTGGTGGGTAGGAGAGGAGGCGGGGCAACTCTACTTGCATGGTTAAAACGAAACAAACTGCACCTAACTGATAATGTAATGCAGTTAATTTTATAGTTTTGTTTTTGTAAATACGAAGAGAATGCACAGAATTTAGGGAAAGTTCCCCTAATCTGTAGCCCCTGATTTTGTAAACCTAAGAGGAAACTCATAGGAATGAGTTTCAGGAAGCTACCCTACAAGTCGGAACCGCATGAGGGAGATTTAAAGATGTCGAAGAAAGAGACAGAAGGGCAGCACACAACACAGCCTACACACAGCAAGTTCCAGTCCGTGTATCGTGATGTGATTGTGCAACTTACGTCATCATATCTACTCGACACAAGCCGTGTCATTTCTTTCTCATTTCACTTTCTGCTGTTGTTATGGCTATGTGAGTAAGTGCAATAATGGACCCAGCAGTTTTTCGCCCGTTAGCATCCCAGCTTCGTCATTGCTTTGTACACACCCATAACGCGTGAAACGATACATGGCATCAGAATTGGCCGCCCGGTGCAACACCTTCAAGCAGCAGCAGTATTTCGAGTGAACCCGAGATGAAACATGGAGGTGCTTCAGCCTCCCGAACCACAGGTAATGACAGGTGATAAGGGCAAGAATGAGCAACAATTTAAGCAAAAGCTGGAGCTATATTACAAGGTAATGAAGTCGCATGAGAAGCTTTTGAGTAAGGAAGCGAAGACAGCTATACTTTCGAGGTTAGCAGGCGATGGCGAAATTGGAAGTTTTAACAACTTTTCTTTCGGCGAAGGCGAAAGCAGAGAGAGACTAAGAGACCGTCGTTGCTAAGTTCGACGCATAGTGGGCTGCTCTAGCAAGAGAAGAAAATGCGGACTGCGGGGAAAAGTTTTGAACAGCTATTTCGAAACAGTTAGGATGCATGTCCGGTCGTGTGATTTCGGACAACTGACAGATTTCATGATACTCGACCAAGTTGCTGTGGGCATTAGCAACGACGGACTGCGAGCTAAACTTCTGCAAGACAATGAGCTCACGCTGACCAAAGTCGAGAAAACATGCAAAGCCGAAGAGGCAGTTGGTCAGCAATGCAAAGCATAGACAGATAAAGAAAGCAAGTGGAACAGGTCGATGTAGCTCGGGCTTCAACGAAACATCCCGAAACCTTCGAGTGCTCCCCCTACAGTAAAGAACACAGGCCCCGTGACTGCACAGCTTACGGCAAAACGTACAGGATCTGCAAAGGAAGGAATCACTCCGCTGTGTTCTGTAGAAGAGCAGCCCGTGCTGATGAGCTACAGGATGACTGCGATGGTGACGACGTTGAGATCCTAGAAGTGTGTATCAGCAGCAAACAGAACGAACTAGACTACATGGTAACAGCGAGGCTTGGCAGCAAGGAAGTCACAATGAAAGTGGACACGGGACCTCAAGCTAACTTCGTACCGTATTCCGCCTACAGGAAGCTTCGGCTGATGCCACCTATCAAACGCAGCACCACCACTCTGTGGTCATATGATGGGACCATCATCGGACACATTGGGGGCATTAGTCAAGAAGTATTTATTTGTGACAAACGCCAACATTTCGACCTTCTTACGTCTCCAAAAAAAGGAATACAGTCACTACAGGTACGTACTCATTGCGAGTGAGATGCTTGGTATAGTTACCTGTCGAGTCAAAGCAGTGGCAGCGACCAGCTCAGCGCAGGGTCACAACACTGTATTCCAATGGATATCCCAGTCACGTTGGAATAAAGGGAAATGAAGAGGCTGACAGCTTCGCCAAGAAAGCATTGAATGAAGGATGGCATTGCGCATTCCCTATGTCTGAGGCGTATATTCCAAATTTTATAACGCAAGGAGCTAACCATTGTTTGATGAAGAAGTGGTTTGATTAAAGAAATCAATACTCTATGAAGTTTATCCGCACAGAAAATTTTCAACAGCTGGCAGATGACCCACGACACTTAGAGATGTTAATACACAGAATTCGACTGGGAAGTAGCATACACAAATAGCTTTTTGCACGAAATACATCGGTATAACTGCCCTGGAATGCCATTTTGGTCATGAAGGAGAAATGTTTCACCATATTTTTTTGGGGTGCGTCAAATACGTGAATGAAAGAGAAAAAACTAAGGAGCAAACTAGAAAGTTAGGACAGACGGCTGCTCACTATAAAGAAATTATTCGGACCATGGCCTGCGATGCATCTTCAGGAAAAGTCGAACATCTTCCTGACAGACTTGTTAGTAGAGACCGGCTGGATAAACGCCTGTGAAGGCCAGGGGTTGACATATACCAAAAGGTGTTAGTGCATATACTGACAGTAGAAAACAAAGGTGTGCGTGGGAACATATTATGACTGTGTGAACTGCTGCAAGCAAAGTGTGCACTGGCACAGTATTTCAAGTGGTTTCAGTGTGCTATTATGTTTTTGTTTAGTATTAAATATCATTCACTATTATTCTTTTTTTTCGCTGCAGAACGTATTGATATGGTGTAGCCGAGACAATATGGACCTCAACCTCTCCACAGCAAAACAGTAGAGGACAGGAGAGAACAACTCCTAAAAAGTAGTGCAAGAATTCGGCGCGCTCTTCGAAGGTACCGGCTGCGTGCGACGACCATACTCGATAGTTCTCTCGTCAAATGCTGTATCCGGGGTTCAAGCGGCCCGCCGAGCCCCTTTGGCACTGAAGGAACCACTTCGCAGAGAACTTAAGCGAATGGAGCAAACTAGCATTGTGACGAAGATCAACAAAGCTACCGAATGGGTAAGCGCATTGGTAATTATCAAGAAAAAAAAGGAAGCTAAGGGTCTACATAAATTCCAGGACAATCAACGCTAACATAAAACGGGAGTGCTGCGAGATGTCAAGGACGGAGGAAATCGAAGCAAAACTAGCTGGGGCAAAGGTGTTCAGTTAACTTAACGCAAAAGCTGGTTTTCATCAAGTGCCCCTCGACTGAAGAAAAACATCACCAATTTGCACTTTTGCCACTCCTTTCGAATGTATAGGTACTTGCGGTGCATTTTGGGATTGCAGCAGTATCAGAGGTATTTGAAGAGACTCTCAGCAACACATTTCACTCCTTGTCGGGTGTTCATGTGTCTGATGATGAGATTTAGATTTAGGGAACCTCGCAGAAATCCATCCTCGAAACCACTAGGAAGGCTTGGCTGAAGCTAAATGCCAAAAATTGCAAGGTTGGAGTGCACAAAATTAAGCTTCAGGGGAATATTATCCCGAAAGACAGTATGGAATTCAAACGTTGGCTAATTGGGTGTATGAAACAGACAACCGGCAACAGATAAACAGGAAGTACAGCGTCCTTTGGGCGTAGCCAATTATTTTTTGAAGGGCTTTCCCTCTTTCTCGCAGAAGATGGTTTCTTTGCGCAGCCTAATCAAGCATGATTCTGCATTTGCATAGACCCAAAATCACACAAATGAATGGCACAGTATCGGCAACAGTCATAGCAAACAGCCTTTGCTGGCAAACTTTGACCCTCAGAAGAAAACAAAAGTGAAATCAGACGCGTCGGTGAGTGGTCTGGGCTCGGCACTTCTGCAATATTATGAAAGCGAATGGCGTCCTGTGGCGTACGCATCAAGGGTGCTGAGTGACGCGGAACAGTGCTATTCACAGGTTGGAAAGCAAGCATTACCAGGTACGTTAGGATGCCGAAAATTTCATAATTTCATCTATGCTCAACAGATAATGCTGAAAACCTTTCATCAGCTGTTGATAGCTATAGCTTCAAAAACAATCGCTGATATGCCACCTCAATTTACTAAGGTTCCTTCGGCGCCTGCTGAAGTAAGATCCCAAAAAAAGGAACTTATCCTGGTGGACATGCTGTCGGGAGCCAAAGCCATTAAGCCGGACAACGACGATGCGGATACCGACGCCGACGAGGAAACACAGGCCGTGAGTACTGTTGCGGCTTTTTGCGATGTCACACTGAAGCGGTTACAAGAGACAACTGTAAATGATATATATTTTCGCTCAGTAATACGGGCAATTCGCGCTAGCTAAATCGTTGAAGGAGAGCTGAAGTCTTTCACGGTTGAACTATGAGTGGTGGAAGTCATCTTACAGAAAGGTACCAAAGTGATACTACCTGTATCTATGAGGAGAGACATGATAGGGCGAGTCCACACAGGTCACATGGGCCTCAATAAGGGCAAGGTAAGAGCAAAAGTATTCATTTATTGGCCAAACAATAATACGGAGATTATAGCTATTATCTGTAGGTGTGCTGTCTGCAAACACTATAAGCCTATAGTCAGCCTAGTCAACCACCCACCATGAAACCGACACCAAACTCCCTGTACCGGTGGTGTAAAGTTGGCGTCGGCCTTTTCAAATAGGAGGAAAGTTTCTTCTGTCCGTGTGTGGCGCCCTTTCTAATTTTCCAGAACTTTTCAGTTCGGGCTGTCAAGGTGGATGGACGTGTTTTTTGAGCGCTCCGGATCGACTGCGCAGATAAGTGTTTTTGCATGTTTTGAGCTTGTCTTTATAATTATAAGGCAGCTGTTTAAATCTTCGTAGCACTTATTTTATGGTACGGCTTTTTCGGGGGCCAGTCACCAGGTATTTTATTAGTTAGTGCGGGTGTGTGTGTGTTTGAACCTTTTTGTTGTTGTTTTTTTTGCCACTCCGTGGGGGAGGTGCACGTACATTGAACACGCAAAGTTTTGTAGTAGAGCTTAGACTTTCTTTTTTTTCGTAGTGCAGGGCTCGAGTTTAGTAATTATTGAGTATAGGGACAATTGGTGTCAGAAAGGCATGGTTAAAAAAACTGTAAAGTGTTCAGGATGTGGAGTGGCTTTGAAAGTGGACCCAAGCGTAAAAGCGGATGGAGAAGAGGCTGGCGCGAAGTGTAGACAATGTGAGGTCGAGGAAAAAATGGAGAAAATGATGGTTGCCCAGAGTGAAGTGCTGAAGAGAATTGCCGAGCTCGAGACTCGTTGGCGACAGAGCAAGAGAAAACGAGGGCAATGGGAGAAAGACTGAAGTCGGCCGAGGAAGCGCTAGCGAAGCTGAACAAAGAAGCGACCTACCGAGAGAACAGTAGGGAACCGGCAACCAGAATGGTGGAGAAGGAAAAGCAAGCAAGTTCGGAAAAAACAGGTTTAGCAGGTTCAACTGTCGCAAGGCCCAGCTTCAGCGAGGTAGTGGTGGGGCAGGGAGGGAACAAAGCGGCCGGCGTCACAGGTGCAAGTAGCCCCCAGGTGCAGAACGCTCCAGCTGAAAAGTCACAGCATGTGATAATCGCCGGGGACTCGAATTTAAATCGATGCACAGAAGCCATCAAAGAGAGGGTAAGAGGTTACAAGAGGGTTGCAGTAGGGGCGTTCCCAGGACGCAAGATGGAAGCAGTCATGAGGCAAGCGAGCGCAAAGCTCAAAACGACAGCTGATAGACGAAACGTCGTGATAATTTCAGGCGGTTTCAACGATGTCCTAAATGAATATGCAGCAGAACTAGCAGCCACACTGGCGAAAGGCGTCGATGACATGCGCGCCGCTTTTCCTAAGGTACAGGTAGTGATATGCACGATACCGGAGCTACCGGTGCGTGATAGCAACCTGCAAAGAGCGGTGGTCAACGCAAACCAAGAGATATGGCGGATGAGTCGAGAGAAAGGCTTTGAGGGGGTGGAAATAAACAGAGAGGTGCATAGGTGGGGGGGTTTTCAACAAGACAGAATTCAGTTCAATGGGCGGCTAGGTCATGAGGTGGGTTGGCGACTTGCAGGACGCGCAGTAGCTTTTTTGGGGGGCAAGTGAGCCCTTCGGGGTGCAGGATAGCTAGTAACGAGGAAAACAAACAGGGAGACTCTTCGACAGGTGGTATGGAAAGATACGATTCCAAAGTGGCACCGATATCTAAGATAGGTAGAGTCCGGGGCATAAATAGACGTAGCCACGGGCGCTGAGCCAATTCAGACATAGGGTATATTAACATGCAGGGTGGTAGGAACAGGCTGAAGTGGGAAGAGATAGAAGAACAGCTAAGGGAAGAGAGGCCGATGGTATACGGTTTTGTAGAAACACATCTCAGGGACATGGAACAACCATTGAACAATCCGGAATACGCGTGGGAATATTCTAATAGAACAGAAGGCAGCAGAAAGGGGAGTGGTATTGGGGTATTCATTCATAAAAGTACAGACTGGCAAAGGGTCAAGCAGGAGTGCAAGAAACATTTATGGCTAAAAGGGAAAGTGGCAGGTCAAACGACACTCCTTGGTTTCGTGTACTTGTGGACGGGAGCAAAGGCTAGAGAGGAAAACCAGGCAATGGTAGAGTGTATATCAAAGGACATTCAGGAGTTAGGAAGAGAGTGCGAGATAATTATACTAGGACACATGAATGCGCACATAGAATATATAGATGGGTATACGGACCCGACAGGCAAAATGATCATGAATATGTGTGAAAGGCTTGATTTGATCACTTGCAACAGTACCGAGAAGTGTGAAGGGCAAATAACATGGGAGTGTGAGGGATATGGTTCGGGTAATCACGGCAACTTAAATAATCGTTGTCGAGACTGACGAAGACATTTGCAACTTGAGTTATAAGGCTTTAATGCCACAAAAAAAAACGATAATGAAGCTTGGCGTGTTACATGGCAACAGCGAAGAACTGCCTTAGGTACGAGCACGACACACGTTCTCGAAAGACAAGGTCTGACGCTTAGCGTAGTCCCCCACTGCACTACACAAGGTTTGAAACACTTCACCGTGTGACGTCGAAGGCAGATGAGTCGATGCGTTGCGTTGCGTCTTACGCCGACATCAGCGATGACTCAGGCATGGTCGGAGCGGAGCGTGAGGCAGAGTCGATGTGTGGCAAGCACGTCCCGGACAGCCAGTAGTAGGCCCAGGTCTGGAAAACGCCCGGATCCGAGTACAACGGACCGGCGCCGGCTGCTGGATCACACGGTAGGAGGGAGCCAGGCTCGTGCGGACCACAGGCACAGGTAGGCTTCGGGACCACGACCCGACGAGCGCTTCAGCCTGCCACTCTTTCGTTCAGATTCTTCTTCTCGAACGCCCCGTCGTCGTCTTCCTCTTCTCTCTCTCCATGGCTTGGCTTGACTTCGACGACACGATTCCGCCTTTTCCTTGTCTCATCGTCATCTTCGTCGGCGTACGGCACAGCACAAACTCACAAACATCGCGCACCAGATGAACCTACCGCGCATATCATGACAAAAGTCCCCCCTTTCAAAAAGTTTTTTTTTTCAAAAAAAAAAACTGTCCAAAGTGCGCGGGAGACAAGACTTACGACAAACAAATGTACAGAACTGTTGCACCAAGAGAATAGTTTGTATGTGAGAGTCCCTAGGCATATGGTACATTATTACATTAATGTTGTATAGCTAGCACCTACACCTGTAGCCTGCTCATATAATCAGCACCTACGTTCTCTGATCCTTTGATATGCTCAACGCGAAAGGTGTACTCTTGCAATGCGAGACTCCAGCGCAAGATCCGGCTGTTCAAATGCTTGGCTTGAGAGAGGTATCGTAGCGGTTGATGGTCAGTCTGAACGACGAAGCTTGACTAGTGACTTCTGGTTGACGTTCTTCGTAGCGCTTGAGCATGTTTATGTGAAACATTTTCGTGGTGTGCCCAAGGTCCAACCAATAGTCGTGGTCATTCTTTTTTCCTGTAACCGGAAATGGCCCCTTCCAGTGCATAAGAAGCTTGTTTTCCCTGGTTGGGAGCAATATAAGAGCCCGGTCACCAACTTTGAGCTGTCGGGTTTTGGAGGTTCGGTCATAATACTTCTTTTGCGAGTGTTGAGCACGGGAGAGATTCTCTTGAGCCAGCTTCAAGGTGCGTTCAAGACGTTCTCTCAGATCAAGCACGTATCCGTAAGTAGTCTTGATATCTTCCTCTAGGTCTTCCCCTGTCCAGAGTTCCTTCAGTATATCCAGGGGTCCTCGGACGTGCCGGCCGTAGATCAGTTCAAACGGCGAGAAGCCCATACTGGCCTGAGGTACTTCTCGATAGGCGAATAACAGAGGCGCAAGAAATCGGTCCCATGACTTCGGCTTCTCTTGGCACAACTTGCGCAACATCTGTTTCAAAGTGCCGTTGAACCTTTCGACCAAGCCATTGCATATCGGGTGGTAAGGCGTCGAGCTCAAATGTCGAATAGCAAGCAGAGCATTCACCTCTTCCATCAGGCCTGACGTGAAGCAGGATGCTTGATCACAGAGGATCTCCCGTGGAAATCCTATTCGAGAGAACATCTCCAGTAGTCCATCTGCTACTGTTGCCGAATCAATTGCGGGCAAAGCCACCGCGTCCGGGTACCGAGTGGCGAAATCCACAAGGGTAAGAATGTACCGATTACCCTTCTTTGAAATCGGCGTCAGAGGTCCAATGATATCAACGGCCACACGTTCGAATGGCGTGTCAATCAAAGGCATTCGTCCAAGAGGCGCCTTGCCTACTTTGCCTTTGGGATATGTCCTTTGGCATGCGTCGCATAATTTTACGAATCTTCGTACCTCCTCCTGTACACCGGGCCAATAAAACGACTCCAAAACTCGGTCCTTCGTCTTCTTGATACCCTGGTGACCAGATATCGGTGATTCATGTGCCAAGTGCAACACATGGACACGCAACGCCTTTGGAACCACCGCTTGTTGAACTGATTTACCCGGAGTCAAGTGGTAACGCGGTACAAGATTCCTTTCTCGAACATAAATGAGTGGTATGTGGCTCCTTTGCCGCGGATGAGGGTGTCGACTTTCGCCCTACAAACATCCAGCGACCGGTCTTCCTCCTGTTTTTGGCGAAATGACTCCTGTGTCACCTCTAAGTTTCCAAATTTAGCAGTCGTGAGCTTCCGGCGATGTCCTTTGCTTGAAACACCAACCATGACTGTGCTATTCGTCCCGCATCCATCCTTGGACTTCTCTTCAGAATTCAATGCCTGATTAGTTTCCGACTTCAGGCTCGCTGACTCCTTCCACGTGTAGTCGGGGTCATTAGCGTCACGGGCGCCGGGAACATTCCCTACGATGACATCGTAAAGTGGTGACGTCATGCATTTGACTATCGCATTTCCGGTGAAATAGGGCGATAGAATCCGTACTTCTGCTTCCGGTACCTCGATGCAACTACCATCGGCCAATAAAATAGTGGCGGTAGTACCCGTCAGCGCATCATCGGGAACGAGGGAACGTCGCACGACCAGGGTGTTGCTCCCAGTATCCCTCAAGACTGATACAGTATGTCCAAACACTTCTCCCTGTAACACTGGCAAGTTTCGTGTAGCTGTTGCGGTGCGCGTTCGGAGTGCACTAGCAACATATTCATCTTGTGATGAATCATCGGCACATCGGGGCGTCTCGGACTTCTGGTCAGTAGACACGATGCAAGATGTCATTTTCTTTGACCCGCCGTTGCTTGGGCATGCTCTTGCATCGTGGCCGGGCTTCCGACAGTGCCCACAGAAGACTCGTTGGGGTTTCGTGCGGCAATCAGATGCTCTGTGGCCGGGTCGATCACAGACGAAACATCTAAGAGGAGGCTGGGTATAAGTAAAGCCTTCTTGCTCCTTGGGAATGTTGTTTGCAGACTTGGTACGAAATACCAACAAGTTTGTTTGCCGCTGGGCTTCCAAGAAGGTATCAGCTGCTTCTGCCATTTCTTTTACCGTCCTGCATTTCTTCTCCCTTAGAAAAAGTGCCAGGCGATCGTGGCAGTTATTCAGAAACTGCTCAGCTACAATGAGGTTGCGCACGGATGCAAAGTCCTCGTCCGTTTCCGACATTTCCAGCCATCTATCGAAGTAACTCTGTAATCTCGTGGCGTACTGTTTACCAGTTTCGCCGTCTTCAGGCTTGCTTTGCCGAAACTTTTCGCGATAGCCTTCGGCTGTGAAACGAAACCTCTGGAGCAAGGCCATTTTCGTACTCTGGTAATCCAGTGAGTCTTCTGGCGACAGACGACCGAAGACTTTCAATGCTTCCCCACTGAGGCATAAACTAAGCGCTGTCGCCCACTTCTCCTCAGGCCACTCTTGACCAACTGCTACGCGTTCGAACCTCTTGAGATACGCATCGAGATCGTCACGCCCCTCGTCAAACACTGGAATCAGGTTGTGAGGATTGATCAAGTACGGGCGGCTTTGACTCCTCTCAGGTTCGCGGTCCCGCGCTGTTGGCTCTCGGCTACCTTCAACCTCAGCTAGTCGAATTCGCCGTTGAAGAGTTCTCTCTTCTATCTCCAAACGTTCCTTCGCCGCCTGCCTTTCCGCGGAACGCTCTTCACGCGCTTGCACAGATTCCTCATGAGCCCGCTCTAACCGCGCGTCTACCCACGTCTTCAGCTCGGCTCCTTGAAGCCCCATGCGTTCCGCTAGCGTTATAAGCTCTTGCTCACTCATCTTCCCTACAGATTTCAACCCAGTGCAAACGGCTTCGTCCTGTCGTCGCGGACGCCAATTGTGAGGGATATGGTTCGGGTAATCACGGCAACTTAAATAATCGTTGTCGAGACTGACGAAGACATTTGCAACTTGAGTTATAAGGCTTTAATGCCACAAAAAAAAAACGATAATGAAGCTTGGCGTGTTACATGGCAACAGCGAAGAACTGCCTTAGGTACGAGCACGACACACGTTCTCGAAAGACAAGGTCTGACGCTTAGCGTAGTCCCCCACTGCACTACACAAGGTTTGAAACACTTCACCGTGTGACGTCGAAGGCAGATGAGTCGATGCGTTGCGTTGCGTCTTACGCCGACATCAGCGATGACTCAGGCATGGTCGGAGCGGAGCGTGAGGCAGAGTCGATGTGTGGCAAGCACGTCCCGGACAGCCAGTAGTAGGCCCAGGTCTGGAAAACGCCCGGATCCGAGTACAACGGACCGGCGCCGGCTGCTGGATCACACGGTAGGAGGGAGCCAGGCTCGTGCGGACCACAGGCACAGGTAGGCTTCGGGACCACGACCCGACGAGCGCTTCAGCCTGCCACTCTTTCGTTCAGATTCCTCTTCTCGAACGCCCCGTCGTCGTCTTCCTCTTCTCTCTCTCCATGGCTTGGCTTGACTTCGACGACACGATTCCGCCTTTTCCTTGTCTCATCGTCATCTTCGTCGGCGTACGGCACAGCACAAACTCACAAACATCGCGCACCAGATGAACCTACCGCGCATATCATGACAGGGAGGTAGGAAGGCTTCAGTCGACGATAGATTATGCACTGATGTCACATAGGATGTATGATAAGCTCAGGGGAATGCACATAGATGAAGGTGGCTCCAGAAGTCTGGGTAGCGATCACAAATGTATCAAGCTAAGTTTTGAAAGAGCAGTGAAAGTGGGAAGGGGACAAGATGAGCAACTACAGGAAAATTTTTATCCAGAAAGGCAAATTGAAATAGCCACTAAACAATTTGAGAAAGTAATCACGGAGGATAATAAGACAGTGTGGACATACACGAATCTAATTAGACTCTTTGAGCTAGAGCTTGTTAAGACGCGTGACAAGTCACCCCGGAAAAGAAGACAAAAACCCAAAAGTTGGTGGGATGAGGAAGTTAAAAGAGCCATAGCAAAACGTCAGGAAGCCTCTAGGGAACACAGACATGCTAAGCAGCGGGGTGAACCGACAGATGATAATGAAAGAAAATGGGCAAACTTTTTAATCTGTAGAAGGGATGCTTCCCTTCTGATCAATGCAAAGATTAGAAGGAAGGGAGCTCAGTGGCTGGCAGAAGTACATAAAAAAGATAGAAAGGCAGCTGCTAAATTTTGGAACCATCTAAACTCCCTAAGAAATGAGACGAGCCTAGAGCAGAGTTTTATAACTACAGCCCAAGGTGCTAGGCTAGAACGGGACGATGCTATTGAATATATAAGAACAAGGGTGACAGAAAAATTTCAACAAAGAAGAACTTTATGCACCACAATAGACAAGGACGAATCAAGTGGTGCAATGGCTCCATTTTCACAACATGGTGGGAAAGGGCTGAGAAAAGGGTTCCTAGTAGTACATCAACAGGCCCAGATGGCATTCCAATTAGGCTGATAAAGACATTAGGTCCGAAGTCGAAGCAGGTTTTGAGAGAGGCAGTGAGCACAATAATAATCGATGGTGAAGTTCCCGATGGATGGAAACTTAGCAGGATGAGCATGATCTATAAAGGAAAGGGGGACAAAGCTGACATAAACAACTACTGTCCTATAACAGTGACATCAGTGGTCTACAGGCTGGCGATGCAGATTATAAAGGAAAGACTGCAGGCGTGGACAGAGGATGAGGGGGTGCTGGGGGAACTGCAGAATGGGTTTCGGAAACACAGGAGGTTAGAAGACAATCTGTTCTCACTGATGCAGTGCATCGAAATAGCAGAAAAGAAACACAGGCCCCTGTGGCTAGCATTTTTCGAAATCAAGGGAGCGTACGATAGCGTGGTTCAAGAGGAATTTTGGCGAATACTGGACACACTAGGTGTGGAAGATGGAGTCACTACTCTTTGAAAGGATATCTATAAAGGTAACAAGGCAGTTTTAAAGTGGGAAAAACAGATATCCAAGCCTACAGAAGTAAAACGGGGGCTTAGGCAGGGGTGCCCCCTGTCACCCTTATTATTCATGATGTACCTACAAGGATTAGAGGCAAAATTAGAGGGAAGCGGACTGGGCTTCAACCTCTCTTTAGTCAAACAAGGAAAACATATTGATCAGGCACTACCAGCATTAATGTACGCAGATGATATAGTGCTAATGGCCAACAACAAGGAAGATTTGCAGAGATTGATGGACATCTGCGGTAATGAGGGAGATAGGGTAGATTTTAGATTCAGTAAGGAAAAATCAGCAGTGATGATTTTCAATGACAACGAAGGTAGTGAGCTTAAAATACAGGAGGGCACGCTAGAGATAACAGATAAATACTGTTACGTGATTTCGTCTGACTGAAAGAGGGCATAGTGGGGCATACCCAAGTAAGGTGCCTCGGACTGAAAGTAAAAGAAGTGGACATTGTGAGTGAGCTGCGTTGTGGCTGCGGACCGACAACTGTTATTTTCCACGTAACATTTTGGTGGAGGTGCTGGGTACTCTTCTGACAACGGAGCTACGCAGTGGACGCCTCCTTAAGTCTGCTACCATGGCTCCGGGTGAGGATACGGCTTCGCCACCTACCTCAGCAACGACAGCAACCCGGTACGTCGCCCTAACGCAACCCCGTGATCCCGGTACCTTTACTGGAGAGGACAACGTGAATGTGGACAAGTGGCTTAGCATGTACGAGCGCATCAGCAAGCAATATGGCTGGGACCCAACCGTTATGCTTGCGAATGTCATTTTCTATCTTGACAAGACCCCTCGCACCTGGTTTGAGACCCATGAGCACGAAATCACAAGCTGGGAAATGTTTAAAGAACAGCTCCGCGACCTTTTTGGCAACCCGTTTGGTCAACAACTTGATGCCCGAAAGCAATTGGCTGTCCGTACACAGACGTCCACTGAGCCCTACTTGACTTATATTCAAGACGTCTTAGCGTTGTGTCAAAGGGCCGATCCCAACATGACTGAGGCCGACAAGATTTCGCACGTGTTAAAAGGAATCGCCGACGATGCGTTCAGTCTACTTGTATTCACCAACGTAACGACCATGGACGCCGTGATCAAAGAGTGCCGCCGTCTCGAGCAGGCGAAGAGTCGACGCATTTTGCAGCAGTTTCAGCGCCTACCCAACACCGCGGCAACGTCGTCTTGCGAAGCCACTCCTTGTCATCCGTCTACAACCGACGACGTGACGCGCATCGTCCGACGTGAACTCGAGGCCGCTTACCCGGCTGCCAACAAACCGACGTTGCCCGACGCCTCAACGCCAGCTGTCGCCTTGATCCAGGCTGTTGTCCGCCAGGAATTTGCTAACCTTGGTATCCTGTCCACTGCATCCACACTGGATAATACTGGCCCCTCGATAGCTTCTGTGGACATGAGACGTCGCCGTCCGTACTCTATTCGAACCAGGAACCCGTCTGAATGGCGAACAGCTGATGATAAGCCAATTTGCTTCCGCTGTGGTCGCGCAGGACACATCGCTCGTTACTGCCACAGCCAATAGCCATCTATGTCTTCTGGCTCGTACTCCGCTTACAGTAACTCATTCCGTCCACCAAACCACCGTTATCCGACCTGCCCCGAGTCTACAGCATTTACTGCCCCTGAGGACTACGGCCACCGTGCCCCGTCGTCGCCACCGCCTCAAAGCCGCCCTTCTCGTTCAAACACGCGTCGCCGCTCTCCCTCGCCATCGTTCAACCGCCGCGCGTCCCGGGAAAACTAGGCTGCGCAGCTTCTGGAGGTGAAGCTGCCCTGTCGACCTTACCCAAAAATCCTCTGTTGCCCTTGCGTTTGAACCGGAACACCCTAGAAGTATATGTTGATGGTACACCTGTTGAAGCTTTGATAGATACGGGCGCTCACGTCTGTATTATGAGTTCGCGTTTTCGTCGTCGCATGAAGAAGGTCCTCACGCCCCCCTTGACCAGTGTCGTCCAAGTTGCAGATGGTGCAAAAGTCCCTGTCGTCGGTATGTGCACAGCTCAACTTACCGTAGCCGGTCATCAAGTGGTCCTCCTTCTACCGTGCTTGCAACAAGTCCCCGCGACCTCATACTAGGCCTCGATTTTCTTGCCGCCAATTCTGCTCTGATTGATTGCTCCGCTGGTGTGCTCCGCCTTGAACTGCCACAAATCAGTGCCGCCCCGTACCAACCTACATGCCGATTACAATGCAGCGATTTTGTTCGCCTGCCCTCGAAAACTGTGACGTACGTCGATTTTCTGTGCTCACCAGCTGTGCCCGACGGTGACTATTACGCTACGCCTCTCACCGACGTACTCCTTGCGCACAATGTTGCAGTGCCCTATACGGTGCTCAGCATCACAGATAACAAAACTTGTCTACCTCTTGTCAATTTCGGCTACATGAATTATGTGCTTCCACAAGGCATTTCTGTGGCCCACCTGTGTCCGTTGCTCGATTCACAAATTGAAGTGCTTGCCTTAGACACACTTGCTTCACCGCAGCGCACATCACTCGCAACACATTCGGGCAGCCGTCAAATTGTAGACATGATCGCCACAGATCTTCCGCCTCCGCAAGTTGAAGCCCTACAACATCTTCTCGACGCCTACCAGGATATTTTCGATTTTGGTGACCGACCTCTTGGGCAGACGTCCTTTGTCCAGCATCGCATACACACAGGTGATGCCAACCCTGTTCACCGCCGTCCCTACAGAGTGTCTGCTTTTGAGCGGAGCATAATTCAGAAGGAGGTGAACAAAATGCTAGCGAAGGACATTATTGAACCATCCTCCAGTCCCTGGGCATCCCCGGTGGTATTAGTTAAAAAGAAGGACGGATCGTGGCGATTTTGTGTGGACTATCGCCACCTTAACAACATCACCAAGAAAGACGCATACCCTCTGCCCCGCATTGATGACGCCCTTGATTGCCTCCATGGTGCCGCCTACTTTTCTTCCATCGATCTTCGTTCTGGTTATTGGCAGATTGCCGTGGACCCCATGGACCGAGAGAAGACGGCTTTTGTAACACCCGATGGCCTCTACCAATTCAAAGTCATGCCTTTCGGCTTATGTAATGCCCCCGCCACCTTTGAACGAATGATGGACTCCCTGCTCCATGGATTCAAGTGGTCTACGTGTCTTTGTTATCTGGATGACGTGATTGTGTTTGCTCCCACTTTTGAAGCGCACCTTGAGAGACTGTCAAAAATTCTTGATGTATTCCGTCTCGCCGGCCTTCAGCTGAATTCATCTAAGTGCCGGTTTGGTCGCCGTCGCATTACAATACTTGGACATATTGTTGACGCTTACGGTGTACAGCCTGACCCAGAAAAAGTTCGAGCTGTGAAGGACTTTCCTGTGCCGAAAACCGCCAAAGATGTCCGCAGCTTTGTGGGGCTCTGCTCCTATTTTCGGCGGTTCATCAAGAACTTCGCGGAAATCGCTCGGCCCCTAACAGATTTAATCAAACCGGATGAGACGTTTACCTGGGGTCCCTCGCAAGCAGCAGCATTTTCCGACCTGACCACTTGGCTCACTTCTTCTCCTGTGCTGGCTCACTTCGACCCTACGGCACCGACGGAAGTGCGCACCAATGCCAGCGGTTACGGAATAGGCGCTGTGTTGGCTCAGCGACAACGTGGGCAGCATCGCGTGATAGCTTATGCCAGCAGGCTGCTGTCCACCTCGGAGCGTAATTATTCCATCACAGAGCGCGAATGCCTAGCGCTGGTGTGGGCAGTCGCGAAATTTCGCCCTTACTTATACGGCCGACCATTTATAGTTCTTACCGACCACCACGCTCTCTGCTGGCTCGCCTCCCTCAAAGATCCCACAGGTCGTCTCTCCCGCTGGGCACTCCGCCTCCAGGAGTATTCTTACACCGTCGTGTACAAATCAGGAAAACTGCACAAAGATGTGGATTGTCTGTCACGCTACCCTGTGGCCGACTGCGATCCTACGAGCACTGATTCTGTGGGCAGCGTCCTTTCCACCTCCCAGCTGCTTCATCTCGGGGACGAGCAGCGTCGCGATCCGGATATCAGCCGCCTAATACAACAGCTCGAATCTTCACCGCAAGACGCTTCCGTTCGCATGTTTACCTTAAAGGACCACACCTTATATCGGCGTAATTTATCGCCCCATGGTCACGACCTACTTCTGGTCATACCAAAGCACCTGCGTTCTACAGTCCTACGCGAGCTCCATGACGCGCCAACCGCGGGTCACCTTGGTGTCTCTCGCACATATGACCGTGTACGCCGCCGCTTCTACTGGCCTGGCCTTTCACGTTCTGTACGTCGCTATGTCAACGCTTGTGAAATTTGCCAGCGTCGCAAAAAGCCGTCGAGACTACCTTCCGGATATCTTCAGCCCATCGACATCCCATCGGAGCCATTCTTCCGTGTTGGTTTGGACCTTCTCGGTCCCTTCCCAACATCCGCCTCCGGAAATAAGTGGGTTGCGGTGGCTACGGATTACGCGACCCGTTATGCAGTTACGCGAGCCATGCCAACAAGCTGCGCTACAGACGTCGCTGATTTTCTACTACGCGATCTCATTTTAGTGTATGGAGCCCCTCGTCAACTGCTGACAGACCGAGGCCGTACGTTCCTTTCGAAAGTGGTTGACGATATCCTGCGTTCCTGCTCTACCCAACATAAGCTCACGACATCGTACCACCCCCAGACAAACGGGCTTACAGAACGTTTAAACCGCACCTTGACAGACATGCTATCGAAATACGTCTCGGCCGACCATCGTGATTGGGACCTTGCACTACCCTACGTGACGTTCGCATACAATTCCTCCCGGCATGACACTGCCGGGTACTCGCCATTTTACCTTCTTTTGGACGCGAACCAACATTGCCGTTGGATACCTTCCTGCCAGCCGCTGCGCAGTATACTTCTGAATATGCACGCGACGCTATTACCCGAGCTGACCATGCTCGTCAGCTTGCCCGCAGCAGATTAATGGCGTCCCAAGACTCGCAGAAGCATCGTTACGACGAGCGGCATCGCGACGAACACTTTCCAACAGGCTCCCTCGTTCTTCTTTGGTCCCCTACGCGACATGCAGGCCTGTCAGAAAAACTTCTCTCTCGTTTCACGGGCCCATACCGCGTGCTTAGACGAGTGACCGACACTACATATGAAATTGTCCCTGATAGTCCATCAACCTCTTCCGCTCTGCTGTCAAGGGACATCGTCCACGTATCAAGGCTCAAGCGTTACCACACTGCTCCTGCTGTGGCCCCGTAAACTCGCCGGGTCGGCGCTTTTGCCGCCGGGGGTCGTGTTACGTGATTTCGTCTGACTGAAAGAGGGCATAGTGGGGCATACCCAAGTAAGGTGCCTCGGACTGAGAGTAAAGAAGTGGACGTTGTGAGTGAGCTGCGTTGTGGCTGCGGACCGACAACTGTTATTTTCCACGTAACATTTTGGTGGAGTGCTGGGTGCTCTTCTGACAACGGAGCTACGCAGTGGACGCCTCCTTAAGTCTGCTACCATGGCTCCGGGTGAGGATACGGCTTCGCCACCTACCTCAGCAACGACAGCAACCCGGTACGTCGCCCTAACGCAACCCCGTGATCCCGGTACCTTTACTGGAGAGGACAACGTGAATGTGGACAAGTGGCTTAGCATGTACGAGCGCATCAGCAAGCAATATGGCTGGGACCCAACCGTTATGCTTGCGAATGTCATTTTCTATCTTGACAAGACCCCTCGCACCTGGTTTGAGACCCACGAGCACGAAATCACAAGCTGGGAAATGTTTAACAACAGCTCCGCGACCTTTTTGGCAACCCGTTTGGTCAACAACTTGATGCCCGAAAGCAATTGGCTGTCCGTACACAGACGTCCACTGAGCCCTACTTGACTTATATTCAAGACGTCTTAGCGTTGTGTCAAAGGGCCGATCCCAACATGACTGAGGCCGACAAGATTTCGCACGTGTTAAAAGGAATCGCCGACGATGCGTTCAGTCTACTTGTATTCACCAACGTAACGACCATGGACGCCGTGATCAAAGAGTGCCGCCGTCTCGAGCAGGCGAAGAGTCGACGCATTTTGCAGCAGTTTCAGCGCCTACCCAACACCGCGGCAACGTCGTCTTGCGAAGCCACTCCTTGTCATCCGTCTACAACCGACGACGTGACGCGCATCGTCCGACGTGAACTCGAGGCCGCTTACCCCTGCCAACAAACCGACGTTGCCCGACGCCTCAACGCCAGCTGTCGCCTTGATCCAGGCTGTTGTCCGCCAGGAATTTGCTAACCTTGGTATCCTGTCCACTGCATCCACACTGGATAATACTGGCCCCGATAGCTTCTGTGGACATGAGACGTCGCCGTCCGTACTCTATTCGAACCAGGAACCCGTCTGAATGGCGAACAGCTGATGATAAGCCAATTGCTTCCGCTGTGGTCGCGCAGGACACATCGCTCGTTACTGCCGCAGCCAATGGCCATCTATGTCTTCTGGCTCGTACTCCGCTTACAGTAACTCATTCCGTCCACCAAACCACCGTTATCCGACCTGCACCGAGTCTACAGCATTTACTGCCCCTGAGGACTACGGCCACCGTGCCCCGTCGTCGCCACCGCCTCAAAGCCGCCCTTCTCGTTCAAACACGCGTCGCCGCTCTCCCTCGCCATCGTTCAACCGCCGCGCGTCCCCGGAAAACTAGGCTGCGCAGCTTCTGGAGGTGAAGCTGCCCTGTCGACCTTACCCAAAAATCCTCTGTTGCCCTTCGTTTGAACCGGAACACCCTAGAAGTATATGTTGATGGTACACCTGTTGAAGCTTTGATAGATACGGGCGCTCACGTCTGTATTATGAGTTCGCGTTTTCGTCGTCGCATGAAGAAGGTCCTCACGCCCCCCTTGACCAGTGTCGTCCAAGTTGCAGATGGTGCAAAAGTCCCTGTCGTCGGTATGTGCACAGCTCAACTTACCGTAGCCGGTCATCAAGTGGTCGTCCTTTTTACCGTGCTTGAAACATGTCCCCACGACCTCATACTAGGCCTCGATTTTCTTGCCGCCAATTCTGCTCTGATTGATTGCTCCGCTGGTGTGCTCCGCCTTGAACTGCCACAAATCAGTGCCGCCCCGTACCAACCTACATGCCGATTACAATGCAGCGATTTTGTTCGCCTGCCCTCGAAAACTGTGACGTACGTCGATTTTCTGTGCTCACCAGCTGTGCCCGACGGTGACTATTACGCTACGCCTCTCACCGACGTACTCCTTGCGCACAATGTTGCAGTGCCCTATACGGTGCTCAGCATCACAGATAACAAAACTTGTCTACCTCTTGTCAATTTCGGCTACATGAATCATGTGCTTCCACAAGGCATTTCTGTGGCCCACCTGTGTCCGTTGCTCGATTCACAAATTGAAGTGCTTGCCTTAGACACACTTGCTTCACCGCAGCGCACATCACTCGCAACACATTCGGGCAGCCGTCAAATTGTAGACATGATCGCCACAGATCTTCCGCCTCCGCAAGTTGAAGCCCTACAACATCTTCTCGAGGCCTACCAGGATATTTTCGATTTTGGCTGACCGACCTCTTGGGCAGACGTCCTTTGGTCCAGCATCGCATACACACAGCGTGATGCCAACCCTGTTTCACCGCCGTTCCCTACAGAGTGTCTGCCTTTTGAGCGGAGCATAATTCAGAAGGAGGTGAACAAATGCTAGCGAAGGACATTATTGAACCATCCTCAGTCCCTGGGCATCCCCGGTGGTATTAGTTAAAAGAAGGACGGATCGTGGCGATTTGTGTGGACTATCGCCACCTTAACAACATCACAAGAAAGACGCATACCCTCTGCCCCGCATTGATGACGCCTTGATGGCCTCCATGGTGCCGCCTACTTTCTTCCATCGATCTTCGTTCTGGTTATTGGCAGATTGCCGTGGACCCATGGACCGAGAAGGAAGCGGCTTTTGTACCACCGATGGCCTCGACCAATTCAAAGTCATGCCTTTCGGCTATGTAATTGCCCCCGCCACCTTTGAACGAATGATGGACTCCCTGTGCCATGGATTCAAGTGGTCTACGTGTCTTTGTTATCTGGATGACGTGATTGTGTTTGCTCCCACTTTTGAAGCGCACCTTGAGAGACTGTCAAAAATTCTTGATGTATTCCGTCTCGCCGGCCTTCAGCTGAATTCATCTAAGTGCCGGTTTGGTCGCCGTCGCATTACAATACTTGGACATATTGTTGACGCTTACGGTGTACAGCCTGACCCAGAAAAAGTTCGAGCTGTGAAGGACTTTCCTGTGCCGAAAACCGCCAAAGATGTCCGCAGCTTTGTGGGGCTCTGCTCCTATTTTCGGCGGTTCATCAAGAACTTCGCGGAAATCGCTCGGCCCCTAACAGATTTACTCAAACCGGATGAGACGTTTACCTGGGGTCCCTCGCAAGCAGCAGCATTTTCCGACCTGACCACTTGGCTCACTTCTTCTCCTGTGCTGGCTCACTTCGACCCTACGGCACCGACGGAAGTGCGCACCGATGCCAGCGGTTACGGAATAGGCGCTGTGTTGGCTCCGCGACAACGGGGCAGCATCGCGTGATAGCTTATGCCAGCAGGCTGCTGTCCACCGCTCGGAGCGTAATTCTTCCATCACAGAGCGCGAATGCCTAGCGCTGGTGTGGGCCGTCGCGAAATTTCGCCCTTACTTATACGGCCGACCATTTATAGTTCTACCGACCACCACGCTCTAATTCGCTTGGTCGCCTCCTCAAAGATCCCACAGGTCGTCTCTCCCGCTGGCACTCCGCCTCAGGAGTATTCTTACACCGTCGTGTACAAATCAGGAAAACTGCACAAAGATGTGGATTGTCTGTCACGCTACCTGTGGCCGACTGCGATCCTACGAGCACTGATTCTGTGGGCAGCGTCCTTTCCACCTCCCAGCTGCTTCATCTCGGGGACGAGCAGCGTCGCGATCCGGATATCAGCCGCCTAATACAAAAGCTCGAATCTCACCGCAAGACGCTTCCGTTTCGCATGTTTACCTAAAGGACCACACCTTATATCGGCGTAATTTATCGCCCCATGGTCACGACCTACTTCTGGTCATACCAAAGCACCTGCGTTCTACAGTCCTACGCGAGCTCCATGACGCGCCAACCGCGGGTCACCTTGGTGTCTCTCGCACATATGACGTGTACGCCGCCGCTTCTACTGGCCTGGCCTTCACGTCTGTACGTCGCTATGTCAACGCTTGTGAAATTTGCCAGCGTCGCAAAAAAAGCCGTCGAGACTACCTTCCGGATATCTTCAAGCCCATCGACATCCCATCGGAGCCATTCTTCCGTGTTGGTTTGGACCTTCTCGGTCCCTTCCCAACATCCGCCTCCGGAATAAGTGGGTTGCGGTGGCTACGGATTACGCGACCCGTTATGTCAGTTACGCGAGCCATGCCCACAAGCTGCGGCTACAGACGTCGCCTGATTTTTACTACGCGATCTCATTTTAGTGTATGGAGCCCCTCGTCAACTGCTGACAGACCGAGGCCGTACGTTCCTTTCGAAAGTGGTGACGATATCCTGCGTTCTGCTCTACCCAACATAAGCTCACGACATCGTACCACCCCCAGCCAAACGGGCTACAGAACGTTTAAAACCGCACCTTGACAGAATGCTATCGAACTACGTCTCGGCCGACCATCGATGATTGGGACCTTGCACTACCCTACGGACGTTCGCATACAATTCCTCCCGGCATGACACTGCCGGGTACATCGCCATTTACCTTCGGTTTGGACGCGAACCAACATTGCCGTTGGATACCCTTCCTGCCAGCCGCTGCGCAGTAGACTTCTGAATATGCACGCGACGCTATACCCGAGCTGACCATGCTCGGCAGCTTGCCCGCAGCAGATTAATGGCGTCCCAAGACTCGCCGAAGCATCGTTACGACGAGCGCATCGCGACGAACACTTTCCAACAGGCTCCCTCGTTCTTCTTTGGTCCCCTACGCGACAATGCAGGCCTGTCAGAAAAAACTTCTCTCTCGTTTCACGGGCCCATACCGCGTGCTTAGACGAGTGTACCGACACTACATATGAAATTGTCCCTGATAGTCCATCAACCTCTTCCGCTCTGCTGTCAAGGGGAATCGTCCACGTATCAAGGCTCAAGCGTTACCACAATGCTCCTGCTGTGGCCCCGTAAACTCGCCGGGTCGGCGCTTTTGCCGCCGGGGGTCGTGTTTACGTGATTTCGTCTGACTGAAAGAGGGCATAGTGGGGCATACCCAAGTAAGGTGCCTCGGAATGAAAGTAAAAGAAGTGGACAATGTGAGTGAGCTGCGTTGTGGCTGCGGACCGACAACTGTTATTTTCCACGTAACAATACAAATATCTGGGCGTATGGATACGCAATGGGACCGAGTATCTGAGGGAACACGAAATATACGTGACGACTAAGGTAACAGGAATGCAGCAGTCATGAAAATAGGGCACTGTGGAATTACAATAGGTATGATGTTGTGAGGAGATATGAAAGGGGTCATGGTTCCTGGGCTGACGTTCGGCAATGCGGTTCTTGTGCATGAGATCAGAGAAGTTCAAGCAAGAATAGAAATTAGGCAACGTGGAATAGGTAGGCTTGCTTTAGGGAGCTCACGGGCATACACCAAATCAGGGAGTACAAGATGATATGGGATGGACATCATTTGAGGGCAGGGAAGCTAGCGCAAGATAAAATTTGAGAAGCGATTGAGAGAAATGGGGAAGAGCGTTGGGCTAGGAAGGTTTTCAGCTACCTATACATGAAGAATGTCGATACCAAATAGGAGGAAGCCGAACCAGGAAGTTGACTGGTAAATACTTAGAAAACAGCAGGTGGCCAAACCTAAAAGAACCTATCGGTTAGAAGAAAGTGAAGGAAACGGAGACTGACATGTGGAGAATGGGCATGTATAAGAAGTCCGCACTAGAGATCTATCGAACTTTTAAGCAGGAAATTGCCAAGGAAAGGATCTATGATAATACTCGGGGTCAGTTGTCTACTGTTTGAGGCCAGGACGGGACTACTGCGAACCAAGACATATCGGGCCAAATACGAAGGGGTGACACAGGTATGCAGTGGTGTGGAGAGGAAGAAGAAACTGCCGAACAATTGATAATGTTCTGTAAAGGGCTTCATCCTATAGTACAGGGTGATGGCGCAGAGTTTTTCAAAGCACTGGGGTTTAGGGACCGGGAGGGCAAAATAAACTTTATAAACTCGCTTTTTAAGGAAAAAAAATAAATATAGTTTTTGGTTCATTAGGTATTATGGCTTGGTGGCGCTAGCCACCGCCCGATCTAAAGGGTACAGCCATATCCATCCATCCATCCATCCGCAATGGCGCCACTGAGCACCTTAGGAAGACAGACCATCGCCGATATGCTGGCCATGTACGTTGATGTCGAGCAGAATATGTGATTGAATCCTTCCGTACGTGACGTACGCGTACAAAATGGCCGTGAAAGAAAAGACGCTGATGACGTCGTACAAGTAGGTCTAATTAAGGAGCGCGGCAACGACACTCCGAGCCTGCTTCCAAACGTCACTGACCAAGAAAACCTCGAGGTCACTGTATACGTTAAGCAGGCTGAAGAAGCTCGTCAACTCGTCTTTCGGCGCATGAAGAATTTGTGGGTGACTAAGAGCCGCCATTACAATCTTCGATTAAGCTTCGTGGAATACCAGCTCGGTGACCATGTTTGCGTATGGACGCCATTACGCCGACGTGCTCAGCGAAAAAATTCCGCGATGGTACTTCAGACCATGAGAACTAGATCGACGTCTTGGCCCACTCGACTATGAGGTTATGCTTGATGGCATAAAGAACTCTTAACGACATCATGCGTGACCGGAAGTCGTCCATGTCGTGAGCCTCAAGCCGAATCATGAGCGTTAGCGAACTGTACCTTTGAGGACTCTATCGCGGAGAACTGTATATTTTTGTTTTGTATTTGGTTGCTTGTGCTTATTGTTTATTTATGTTGTGCCTATTGTTTATTATATGCCGAGGGCTTTGCCCTGCAGTGCGCGTAATCAGGCTGATGCTGCTGATGATGATTGTTTAGTTTCTTGCTTTACATTGTAATTTAGTGTTGCATACATTTCCTCTCTCGCCCGTATATATTCGTTTAGGCGTCGGCACGATCCTTTTTCACAGATTGGCATTCCCACGTGCGTTTATTTTTGTTCTTGCTGTATTTGGTTTGCGCCCACAAACCCTGTCAGCGAGGGCCAAAGCAAGCCGCGACTCAGTGTTTTAGAAGCTTCACTACATAAGTTGTCAAGGATTACGTGGTACGACACAAACATTACATATTATCCCGGAACTTACTGGGTCGCAAGCGATAACGCTGAAATATTTGAGGCCCGTCACTACCGGTCACCGCGGCGGCGCAATTGATTCCCCTAACGGAGCGAGACCGTGATGGCGTGCGAGATTCAGAGCGACCTTTTTTCTTAGAGCGAGAGCGACTTCGGTCAAATTTTCGGGGAAAAGAGGGGCCCCGTGAAATTTCTGGTGTGATAACTGACCCGGGTAAATCATTGGTGCAAGCACTCCAGTGATTCTCACGGGCGCGGGCGTTATCGAGCTGGTGGCGTCTTACTTGATAAGGAGGGGGGTTGCTGCGGAGTTTCTTCTTGCATTCCTTTCCAGCAGTCTCATTGTCTTCTCCGCAGATCTTGCACATCGGTTGGCAGTCATGTGGTTCTGTGTCCTCGTCGTGGCCGCATTTGTAGCAGAAGTTCGCTTTCGGCTGAGGGCAGATGTCTTGTCGGTGACCTAGGGCGCCACTAGTTCGGCAATATGGGATGGACTTCCGGTATGGCTTGCATCGGTAGTCTCCGCTGAGGTACGTCACGTAAAAAGGAACGTGCTGCCCGTCGAAAGTGATAACTGCAGCTGTGGAAGATCCCAGCATGCGCGCGCCAAGGACGTGGTATCTTGGGTCTACGCGAAGTCCTGCAACAATCTCTGTGGGGCTTGTTCCTGCTTCGAGGCCGTAGATCACTCCGCGGCACACATATTCGGGGTGTGGAATGTGCGGATTCACTTGATATATTACTCCACCGAGCTCTATAGCATTTATACTTTGCAGTTTGGAATCTCGTTCAGTACTTGCTGTGCTTGCGATGATCACATTCTCTACTTTTTGCACCTGCACTCTCACATGGTCATAGAAGTCCTGCTGGGGCAAGCCACTGGATTTTCCGATGGCATGTGTAACCTCGATGAGTGTTCGTTTTGAAAGATCTAGTCCTGGTTGCGGGCGGAATACAATTTTGAAGTCATCAGTAGGGAATGGCTGCATCCTACTGCTGCGTTGACGTTGCGGTTGAGATTCGGCGTCTGGCTTCACAGGTTGCGTAGCTCGTTCTTCGGCTGACATTTCTTCTTTGGCTGACCTGCCTTTACGGCCAGCTTGAAGCCACTCAATGTGGGCTTTCCCTGTCGTTTTGTCACTATTTTCATCAAACGTCCATTGTGATGCCGTTCTTGAGTTACCCTCCGTGTTGTCCACTTGCATCGTACTCAGGTTTTCTTGACGTGGGTTAGACGTCTGCGTTTCCATGAGAGCTCTTTACCTCAGACGCTGCGTCTCTGTGTTGCGCGAGCAGCGTGCTCGTGCACCTACGAGACGCTGGCGTCCAGCTCGTTTCGCAGGCCCGTCCACAGCGGCGTTCGCGTGCAGCGCGTCCTCTGAATTCCTTGGCGCGTCCCAACGAGCAGGCACAATATGTTTAGAGTTCAATATCTAGTAAAAAAGTACACTCACTGCGATGAGTCTGGTGTCAAACGATGCCTTGCAACGTGAGGAATCCCAGGTCACTAAACGCGAGCAATGTCCAGGCAAGGTTGCACAGAAAATAGCAACAAGAGCAGGAGCCCATGTGAGGTGCGGCTACACACCTCAGCCCCCTCAACGCAAGAAAGGATGCTTTTTTTTCCCGAGAAATATGTATACATTTCCTTGTGGCTACGTGCTACGAAGGGGTGGTGGTGTTCTTTCCCTTCCTTCAGCCTTCCGCCACTTTACGGGTTTCCACAGATCTCATTTGCAATACAAGGTCAATGTGATGTTCGAAGGACAGGTGAAATATTGCGCCAGTTAGAAACACGAGCACGCAGTCACACTCACATTATTATTATGCTAT